>JAXBDA010004914.1:0-26679 GCA_036023075.1 Gaultheria prostrata
CCCCCCGCCCGGTTGATTAGCAACACTGATCCACCAAGAGTACGACTAACCCTACATGCTACAAATATTCATTTCATTCGCATCATCATACCTCTAATTGTTTGCCTGTGTTCGGCACCTTTCCAGTTATCTAGGCTGGACACCTTTTGTACCAATGTTCTGCTTCTTTGCATTTCCAATAAATACTTTTTCTTTCTGGGAAATTTTGTTTTACTTGATTCTCTTGGAGCTTTTGGATTCAAATGGTAGTCATATATGGTGACGTCTATGGTTTTGATGGTTATTGAGAACTTTTGAAGCTTTGTTCGTGTTTACTTTATCTCCGTAACACATCAATTGTTAGTTCTTGCCTAATCGAGAGTGGATATTGATACATGGACTTCGCTAAGAGTTTCGGGCGTGGGTGTGTCATTAGGGACGTATTCATCTAAGTTTCATATCATGGAAAATGGGGCATTGCAAAAGGTTTACATTTGTTTTCATATCTGTTTATTCTAGAGCAAGAGAGACTGACCAGAGTGCCTTAATAGTGGGCCCTGAATGAAAGGAAGGACAGGCAGATATAACTCTATCAGGCTCCAGGGGAAAGTGAGAGGGATTAGATGTTTAGCCACCTTCAAGTTACTTATTATAAAAATTGAAGTAAGTCACCTTCAAGTTAAATGAGATTCAGATCAGGATTTTATCGACTTGAACATAACCTGAACTATTGCAGCTTAAGCAATTGTTTGTGCTTTTTGTGTTAGTTGCCTTTATAAGCATATTAAGTGGGTCCCAAAAAAAAGAGACACCACCATTTCATGAAAACATGGGATTATATAGGTAGTAGCTTTTCTCAATGCAATACGGAATTTGAAAGAGCTCTAGTTAACCTTCTTTTCGTGTATTTTGCAAGGAAAGGTAGAAGTTAAGCTTCTTTTCATGTATTTTGCAAGGAAAGTGGCTAGCTTCCCTGGTTTCTCGGCGACTTGTTGAAGCATTTTGAGCTCTTTGCTTGAATGAGAAATTTTATTGGACAGAGACTGAAAACAGCATCACAAAATTGTAGTAATATTGGTACCTAAAATACTATAATCAAGATTCCTTAGATGGATATTTTAGGTACATGTGACCCTAATTTTCTGGAAGTGTAGGAAACCGGGAATTTATTATGTTTCATGCACTCACACGTGTTTTAATTATGTGCTTTGTTGCCTTTGAATATTAGTAAAATGATTTTTACAATCCCCGTTTAACCAAAATAATTTGTTTTTTATTTGTCTGTCAAGCATCATTAAAACAGCTATTGTGTAGGTATGCATATGTATGTATGGATGGGCACATGGATGTGCTTAATCTGACTCTCAGTTGAGTTATTATAAGTAACCATACTCAGCTGCATATTCTTGCCAACTATCAACTAGGTTATAGAAGGGTCGCCTGCTGAACGTGCTGGAATACGTGACGGTGACGTTATTGTTCGATGTGCAGGCAAGGATGTTGGGGGCTTTTTGGAGGTATACCATTTTTATCATTGTGGTTATCTTGGAAATTGTCCCAAAAAGGAAGAAAATGAGAAAAATCGTTGTTAAGGTAGGTATTGGGGGCTTGCCCTGTAATGCGTTCTACAACCTATGCATATGGGCGGGTTCAGTTGTCTTGGGCTTTATGGATGTCTCCCTAGCCTAGTGACTGCCAGAAGGCTTTGCACTATGGAGTATGAACCTTGTTTCTCATTTTCCTCGTTCAATTAGCATTTTGGCTATGTTGTATGTTTGTGTAATCCTTCCCCTGTTGCAGTTCTGTGGCATAATATGGGACAGGCAGAAAGAATCTGTGAAGCTGGTTGTGATAAGACCAACAGGTGGTGCCTGTTTGAAGCTAAAGGTGAAGCTTGATGAGGCTAGCCCAGATAAATTTTATCGGTAAATACCTCTTAAGCATTTCGATTAGTGTCTTCATACATTTGTACCAGTCTTTAGATGCGTGTAAATTCATGGATTTTTTTTTCACATTTTTCGAAAGAAACGAGTTTGTTCTTTTGGTAGTTTTATTTGTATGGTTCAAATAATTTCAAGCAATTTATTAGGGAAGTGGGTGTTTTTTTTTTCCCAGAATAGTTGCGTATATTAAAGAAAACCAAACCAAAAGAATCAAGGGGATAGCCTTGAAATTCCAACCTTACAACCAAACAAGGCAAACACATAAAACATTCATCCCTATTGGGAGAAAGAACATCAAAACAAGCTAAAGCTGGGCACTACTGCTGGAGCATATACAAAGGAATACCCCAGTCAAGGCATAGCTTCACATTTTCTGTAGAATGTAACAGTTTCCTCCACGAGAAAACACAAGCTTGGATCTCCTCCAACACTCTATGTTTTTGTTCTAATTATCTGAGAAATTCACCAAGGATTCATCTTTCATGTGGTGCTTTTATTAATTTATTAATATACCAACAGTCTATGGTTCATTCGATTTCTCATCCTTTGCCTTTCTTCTCAGATGGCCAGTCCCTGAAGAATGCACGGTGTCTGTTAAAAGAGTTCGGATGTAACCCCAGGAACTGTTGGAAGTGATGTATAATTGTATACCCTGCTAATATTTATGGTAGTTTTTTTTTGGGGGGTAAGTACATATATGGTAGTTTAATTATGTTCTCTGTTCTATTTGCGTTGAATTATTCCAAGTAACAATTGTCGTGTAACAAATTATCTTTTACTGGTTATTGTGGTCCATGTGGAGCATTTACTCTGGCTTCAAGTGAGGCCCTTGCTAGTGAACAATGGGTTTATAGTTCCCTGGATTAGTCGACGTGCGCATGAGCTAGCCCAGAAACATGGTTATAAGAAAAAAAATGGCTTGTTATTATGTACTTAAAAAAACTTTTCTAGCTACCAGTTCACTAATCTTTCTATTCATTTGATGTTGATGGCAATTTTAACTCGAGAGTTGTGACTATGGCTATGCAAGATGGTATGCATTATCTATCAGACGTTGGGTGTAATTTGAGAATGAGATTGAAAAGTACAGGGAGGTTTCTATGCAAGAAAAGAATTTGTTTACGTGCGATATTGTTCTTCCAAATTAGTGCGATATAAGGCAGGTTGAGCTATTATGGTTAAAAAGTCTCTCCCCCTGTACGTGTTCTCCCTTCCCTCTAAACTTTACATCCTCATGGGTTTTAGTTGAGAACCTTGCAGTTGAGGCGGCAACCCTAATCCTCTGATCATCCATCTCCTGTTCTCTCTCCCTCCTGCCCATCATCGGCGATCCGCCAGTAATGAAGCTGCTAACAGATCCAACATGTTGACATACATAAGTGACGAATCTTGGAGACTCTCAAAGTTGGATGTGGAGGTGAGCATCTTTGTCCTCCCCAACTCTTTCCTTTATCTGATAAGCTTGGAGCTATGGCGGTTTGAGTTACAGAAATGTGAGTGAAATACAGAGAGAAAACGAGATGAGAGAGGAAGAAAGAAAGGTGTTCGATTAAATGCTCAAGTGGAACTCTCGTCCACTTGGCCAACAAAGGGGAACTCTTGTCCACTTGCTTACAACAGAATTCAACAACTTTTACAACTAACTTTCCCGCCCAAAGCAGTTACGTCCCCAAGTGCTGAAATACTTGGGCTATGTCATCAATGAACACACCCCAGCGGAGCTTGAGGTAGGACAATAAGTAGGGGACGTATCATTATCATTCTTACAGATCTGAGACCTACCTGAAGTTCTTTCATAGTATGGTTCTCGATTGGTGTTTTGTCTAGTGCATTGTTGTCGGTGACCACTGTTCTGTTTATGGGTCTCCGCGGTTGTGGGTTTTCTTTCTAATTCTTTAAAAAAAAAAAAATTCGTTCTTTCATTGTTTTTTTCTGTTTGCTGTTGCTATTCAAATATACCCACCCCTTTATGATGGTTTGTGGATCTTCCACTTGCTCAATTTTATGCGGAATTAGTTTTGGGTGGATAAAATAGTGATGAGAGATAAAATTGTAGGGTATTACTTATGGAGGGTGGACCCACATTGATGTGACATTTATGGCGGTGATTAAATAATACTTGGTTTGGAAGATTTTGCTAAATAAGGGGGAATAAAATAGTGTTCTTGGTTTGTTTTGTAGTATTTTTTTTTTTTTTTTGCCATTCGATATACATCAGTGGGGTTAGTGAGTTAGTTGAAATGAGGGATAAGGATAAATATGAGGGTTTTTGGGTGGATAATTTTTTCATTCATTAAATTTTCAAAACAAACACTTATTAAAGTTTAAAAATAGAATACTCGGCTATTATTTGGAGACGGAGGGAGCAGTTAAGTACTCTGTCTTTTCGATAAAAAAAAGAAGAAGAAGATTATTATGGTCTTTTTCCCTTGTTGGCTCCCGTTTCAATTGTCTGTCGATTTACCTGCCTAACATGTATGGAACACTGAACACAAGTAACTCCATTGTTTGCAATTTTGGAACTTGGACCTCTTATAGCAAACGTAGATGGAAGGTGAGAGGAACTTTGTCTTAGGCTTCTCCAACCCTTGAACAAATTTAAATATTGGATTGAAAAGGGATCCAACCTTTTCACTAAATCAATAGATCAAAGGAAAACAAAAATTTTCATTAACTAAGCCAAAAGCAAATTAGTCAAGCCTTGTCAACCGTTGTAGATGGCAGTGCTGGCCGGGGATGGTGGTGGTGGTGTGTGGCGATGGTGCTAGTCATGGTGTCGATGGTGTTGGTCAAGGTAGTGATGGCGATGGTTGTAGTCGTGGCACTAGTGGGGCAATAGTGGAGCTTAATTTTCATCCTCGTATGGAGTTTGGCTGTGAGTGGGTACCATTGTTCAAGGAAAGTCTTTTTCATGTAAAAACAAATTTTGAATTTTTACCAAACAACGGAAAATGAAAATGAAAATATTATTTTTGCTAAAATCATTTTACATGGAAAATATTTTTTATCGTAAATTGTTTTACATTAAAAACAAACGGAGCCTCAATGTTAAATTAAATTTTCATGCAAATTTGATGAATGAAAAATAAAGAAGTGAAGGGTTGCAGTTGGTGTGAGTTTACTTAAGCAAGGCTGTTTGGCAGCCGTATAAGAACCAGTATGCTATCGCTTGTATGCCAACTTAACGGTTGCACATAATAGGTGTAAGAGAGGTTCCTTGTATGAATCAATATTTTAGAAATGAGCTGGAGAGATAAGAATAATAAATGGTAGAGATGAGGGGCATGAAGTGATCTAGAAGAAGGGGGAATAAGAGAGCAGGTGTGCACAGAAAAGACCAGGCCATGAAATTGCACAGAAAAGACCAAGGCCATGAAACTCTTAGGTTTATCCATGATGACCTAAGTGGTCTAGAGAGAATATGGTGATAGCACTAAAGAGAATGTTCTTCTCTCCAAATCAGTGACCGCCTACTTTCTCTCTCTAGAATGACACACTTTGTCAATCAAATCACCTCTGAGAATTGTGAAGGGAATGTCTCATATTTATAGGCACCCTGGGCCAATGATAAGATGTCAGGCTGCCTTCCAATAATATGAGGACACGTGCCCTTTCCATACACCCTGACCGTGCCGGTGATGTTACCCCCCGCGGCTTACTTGGGCGCGCTACTCCACCCTTGTGTGGAGAACTCTTCTCCTTTTAGTAGCCACCAAGCCACTAAATCCCCTTCCATTCTCGTTACGCCAAGGTCATGACCTGTTCGGTTGTGCCTGTACCGCATCCAACTCTCAGAGGGCCCCTCGGGTCCTGCCTTAGACCGGAGCCGGCTTTGTGGGCTAAATAAATGAGTGACTAGTTCCTCGCATTCTCGCCAATGTCTCTGGGCAACACTAGTCGTGTTGCACATGGGTTTTTCTCCATGTTTGGATGGCCCATGGCTAGACAAGCAATTTTCTCCATTGGGCCTTAGCGAGCGCAATGGAATCCATTGCCAGTGGCACCATGCGGACTGATACGTGTTGCTCTGCCATGTGTCGCGCAGCCCTTGGGTGCACCTGTCACAATGTAATAGGGTGGTCAACTTTGACTTTAGTTGTCTTCTATCTGAACGTTGACCTCCCTTACAATAGGCAATAGCAGTTCATTGTAATCTGATAGTATACGTTAACAAATATGTACTCGAGTGTGAATGTGCATCCAAAATGAGGATAGCATCCGGGAGTCGTCATGCAGAATCAAGTGAACCACTACGGAACGGATCGGATCAAGCTCATCAAAGAAGTTCTCGGCATCAATGTTTTGAAATCCGGATTAGAGGACGGACCGGAGAAGAGACCGGGCGAACAAATCACCAGTTCATAGCGGTTCGCGATTGAACCGCTGTTGAACTGTGACGTCATAATTATATCATAAATATGCATAAAAAATATATATAACCACTTAAAATGAGTATATAAAAAAATACATGTGAAAAGTTTGAAAGAATAAGATGCTCTGTATGTCTTTGTTTAGAGGGTAGGTTGTGGGATAATAAGATGCACCGTATTGTCCCACATCCGTGAAATAGACCTTTGGGAGCGCACTTGCTTCTATAAAACCATCACAAGGCACCCCAAATGATGAAAAATTGGACAATGCCACTGTTTCGGTTTTAGTGTGGTAGTTGTACAGTCTTTTGAGTTATTCAAATAGTACAAAAAATATTCGGGTTTTTAAAACGAGTCAATCCAAAGCAACAAATCGAAGACTCAACCACCGAGCACGACCATTCGTGCAGAGCATGTTGGTGTTGACATGGTCGTTTGGTGTATGATTATTTCTCAACGATGCTATTCCAGTCCATTACTGTCGTGTTGAGTTGGGAATTTCATGTTGCAAGCTGTGCTTACAAGTGAGATGGCAAAACTCTAGCAGAGAATATTGGTTAGTATAGTACTCGTACATTGCTTATACACTGAATAGACTGTTTTCAAGCATCAATGGGCAAACAATACGTGCAATGCACCTGGCCTCGCACCTAATTTTAGTAAAAGTTCACGGTACAGGGGTTTTACTTCCAACAAGTGGATGAGGGAACATTGAGTAAAGGAAACATACAATTACAATTTGTTGATTAATTACTTTCTAGTGTAGAATGGAGTTATATTACGCATTCTTCTCTTTGCTGATGGTAAAATACATATGTTGCTCGAGGGAATGACAACGAGGCGGGTTAGGTTTTGCCATATTTTGAACCGAAAATCTAGCCTCACCATCGACCCCACCCCGAACCTGCCCGGGGTAATGTATTGGTACCCCTGCCCCGTTGTCATCAGGGAATAAGTTTATCCGTCCCGCCCCGCTCCTATTTTTTTCAAGTATTAAAAAAATTTGTTTTAGACTAAAAAATTAGTCGGCACAAAAAATAAAAGTTCAAAAAATAACTATTACCAGTTTACCACTTAACTAAAATCTACTATCTATAAGTATAAGGAAAAGGAAAAATAATGAAAATATAATGTGATATTTTAGTTGTAAGGGTAAAATATAGGAACAAAAATTTAGTAAAATTTTAGGCATACAATATTTTCGGGGCGGATATTGGGGAGGGGTGATGTCTACTAGAACCCAATTGGGTTTCTTGAATTCTCCGTACAAGTCAGCAAGATTTGTTAACAATTTGACAAATTTAGGTCTCGTTCTCCAATAGATTTTGGGTGATTCTATTTGCAATCCATAATTTACTCCATACAAACCATTTCACTATTTTCCCCATGCAACCCACTATCTACTCTATACAATCCAATAAATTCACCTAAACTTCCCACAATACCCTTCATCTTAAAAAACCCTAAATCTTCTCTACCACCCATTGCCACCACCAGCCAGCGCCACCACCGGTCGCCGCCGCCACCACCACCCGCCGCTGATCACCAAAGTTGCAGCGTCGTTCGACACCACCGCCATCCAAGCAAACTGTGAAAATTAGATTTTTGCTCTATATATCTATTTCGGTATGTAAATGTCGAAATACGTCATATTTTTCGACAAGCTAAAGTCGCAAACAATGATGTATTTCAACATTAGTTTGTCGAAACTTATGTTGTCAAATTAAAAAAATTCCTAAGTATCTACTTCGGTATCCAAACATCGAAATAATGTATGAAATTCGACATTAGTTTATCGGAAATCGTAATTTCGACATTGTATGCTATCAAAATATGAATTTTTCAAAGTATCTATTTCGGTGTCCAGATGTCGAATATGTGCACATATGTCGGTGTGTGAATGTCGAAAATATAGTCGTTTTTCAGGGTGTGAATGTCGAAATTCTGGGTTATTTTTTCCAGTCGAGTTTTTAGTATTCAAATGGATTCCTTTCCTATTCCTTTGATTTACAAGGGAACAGTGAGGAAAAAGAAGGAGTGACGATGACTGGTTGAACGAAGGAGGTGGGGTATGGCTGGTGGCGATGGGTGGCGGCCATGGCTGACAAGAGTATAAAGGGGGAAGGGGGAGGAACGGGGAAGAAGAAGGAGGGATTTTTTAGGGGCATTTCAGTCTTTTCCACCGTAATGAAAATTGAGGAGTTTTTTGTGGGTTGTATGAAGTAAATTATGGGTTGCAAATAGAATCACCCTAGATTTTAGGTACATAAAATCTCACATTTTATGATACTTCAATCTCAACACATAAAATGTAAATGTCATTTTATGAGATTTTCATAAAATCTTCCTAAAACCTTTAGGAAAACTACTACATTTTATCAGTTGGGCCTCTCCATAAAATGCCCATTTTATGAGATTTTCATAAAATCTACCTAAAATCTATTGGAGAACAAGGCCTTAGATGATAGGTGTCTAATTGAAGGCTTAATTGCAAGGACACCCCTTAACTATCACGTTTGGCAACATGACCCCCTCAACTAAAAAATGTGCCAACATGACCCCCTTAACTATCAAAATCCAACAACTTCACCCCCTCCCTCATATCCGTTAAATATTTGGATGGCAAATGTGAAAAGACAGAAATATCCTTGGTTATTTTACTACCTATTTTTATGAAAATATGTCTTTTTTAATATTACGAAATATCACCCAAATAATTTATACATATATGTATATCAAATTTGAACCCAAAAACCCAAATCTGAACCAGAAACTTGTCGCTGCCTTCCAAGAATCAAACAAACCTAGTTCCAACAAAACAAAACACCAACAACCTACAAAAAAATTCTCCCTTTCTCTGTAATCTTTTAGTCTTTCCAAAAAGATCAGAAGAAAAAGAAACTAGCAGCGGTGACGACAACACTGGTGACGGATGTTACCTTCAAACCAGAGGTGCCATTCTTGGGTGGTTCAGTCGGGGCCGAGTCAGCGGCAGGGGTGGTGGTGGTGGCGGGACCAGCAACAGCTGCTGGGGACTCGCCTTTCATGGCATCCAGATCGTCAGGCCGAGAACGAGAAGCTTCGATTTCACTAGTATTTCACGATCGCTGGTCATGGCATCCAAATAACAACTCCTCTGGTTCGGAAGGGTTCGATTTCGCTCCCACTGATGGCTCCCATGGCCGACTGCTCAAGAATGAGAAGGAAAGAGCAAAGAGAGAGAAAAAGAGAATAAATGGTGAACAATAGATTGTGATTTCAATCAATTCGTGGGTTTTTCCTTCTGAATCGATTTGTGATTTTGTGGGTATGGTTTGGTTTTGAAAGGGCAAAACAGATGACTGGTGAAAGGAAGGTAGATGAGAGAGGGTATTTTAGAGGTTAATTTTGCATTTTCTGTCAATTTTCAATTTTCCGTCTAAAATCTTAAGTTTTTTTAACGGATTTAGATGGAAGGGGTGAAGTTGCTTGATTTTGATAATTGAGGGGATCATGCTGTCAAAATGTGATAGTTGACGGGGTGTCCTTGCAATTAAGCCCTAATTGAATAATGAAGTAATAGTTTAAGAATGAATTAAAGTTTATAAAAGTTTGAGTATCTATTACTATACATTATACATTAAGGTAAAAGTTCATGGGTATTTTGAAATTTTCCAAAAGAAAAAAAACTCCTTTTTGTAAAATTGTTTGCTCCCAAATCCCAAAGTACTTTTTTTTTTTGGGTAAGAAAGTCCCAAATACTTGCTATTGTCTCCGCGCGAAATCTCTACCCTTCCAGTATCTTGCCGGCTCATCTTGCCAATCTGCTCCTCCGCCACCGCCAGCGTCCACTGTCCTTCCTCGTCTCTCTCTCTCTCTCTCTCTCTCTCTCTCTATATATATATATATATATATATATATTGTTTGTGGTTTCTATGAGAGTTTGTTTCTTCACTTTCTATAACTTCACTGTCAGGTCCACCATAACTTAATGGAGGTCGATCTTCGCGGTCCAGAGGAAAAAATGCTGAGCTTCAGCCCATGGAAACGGGGACGCCCTGAGACTTGGGGTAGGCAAAATACTGGTTGCACATTGTTTTTAGTTTGGATAGGTTAGAGAGTAATTTCTCAGCCAGAAAATAAAATTATAATAACAAAAATTTGAAGTCTAGCTCTAATCGTGACCATATTTGCACTTGGTAGACTCATTCCCCAATCTAGTCTAAAAATAGTATGTACAAATAGTTCATTATTGCAACAGTTTCTGTGAAAATTCAGCGTTTTTTCCATGCTAAGAGAATGTGTATATATCTTTTCTTGGGTGTAGGGCTGTAAACGAGCCGAATCAAGCCGAACCCTATGAGGTTTGGGATCAGTTCGGTAGGGTATGAGTCAGGCTCGGGTTCGGCTCGGGTTCGATTCGAGCCTAGACAAGTGAGCTCGAGTTCGGCTCGTGAAAAAATTTCGAAGCTCGGGCTTGGCTCGAATGGGCTCGTTAAACTCAAACGAGCCGAATCGAGCTGAATTTAGGCTCGAATCCAGCTCGGTAGGGCTCGTTAGCAATTTAAAACACAAACTGAGAAAGGAAAGAGACATGCTTCAAAACAATGTTACATGTAGATCTACCACAGTAATCAAGAAATCAAAAGAAAACAAACAGATCTACTACAATAATCAAGAAATCGAAAGAAAAACAACACAAGAAAAAAATATTGAGAACTAAATCCGTCAAACTATAAAATATTTATAGGTAGACCCCTAAAGTATTATTAATTATATTTTGACCCTAGGTTCGCGAGCCTAACCAAGCCGAATCCACTTAGGTTCATGTTCGGCTCATTTATGGAACGAGCCTAATATTGAGGTTCAAGTTCAGTTCGTTTAGTAGACGAATCGAACTCGAACGAGCTCTTACCGAACCGAGCCTCAAATAGTTCACGAACGGCCCAGTTCATTTACAGCCCTACTTGGGTGCTAAGATAAATTATTTTGATGCAATCAAATGTTCTATTCCTTTGAGGTGAAGCCTTCGGTAAGGCCTTAGAGATGTCTTCTTAATGTACTGAAAGTTACTATCTTATTAGGTATAATGCAGGAATTGTTCATATATTTGTTTTTAATCATCTAAAAGCAAAGTCTAATCTGGAAAGTGAGGATGAGTTCTATTTGATACATCTAAATTTTGTGCTTGTTGGTTTGACACGTTTCAGTCAGTATCTTATTGTTTTTTCCTGAGCAAGGGTAGTTTGTTGTCTTTTCAATGAAGTATATGTTTCTACTTATGATTTTTGTATGATGATATGAACAGGTAACTACAAAATTGCCCGGCATTCTTTCTGGGAGAAGTTTGATAGTAATGTCTATGCCAATATGGACTTGGACATTGACACAAAAAGAGCTGCTTTGAAAGCTTCCCCATTTGTTGTTAGCCTTGTCTCCCTTGCAGGTTGATGTCTATTAAATAATTCCCTTGTGTTTTTTTCTTTTTGTTCTCCATATTGCGTGTAGTGTATGTCCTTTTGATCCCATACTCTACATGATATGGGTTAGTAATAGGCTCTCAACCATCTCCAGCTCTTACTCAAATTTGTATAAAAATTTCATTTGAAGCACTCCAATGAGCTAACTCATAGCCCAGAGCACCAGCAATGGGGGTTGGAATTGAGTGAATGCGTGATTCTTCTTCTAAGCCACTTATACAATTCCATCCCGCCCTTACTAAAAAAAGGAGTTTGCCCAATTGATGCTTAATTCACTTTCGCTTTTGACGTCAGGCTAGCTTATGAACATTGGCTTTGGTCATGCCCCTACTTATCTCCCTTACTTAGATTGTGAGTAATGTACTCAAATATCAATATCTCATTGTGCAAGTCGAATGAAATCGATTATGCCTAAGCACAATATGAGTAAAAGGGTTGATTAATGGCAGAGGTGTAAATTCAAAGACTGAATGGCTTTGAAAATTTAGGACCTAGGTCAAGTGTTTGAGTGTCGCTTGATTTGGTTAATTTTTTTTTTTAGTAAACTCAATTTGATATAGTTTAAGACTAAGTAAAGGAGCGGAAATGGTTTTAAGGGGTATTTAGTTTTTGACTGAATATTTGAGTTGGACTGAACATTTGAATAAGGACTGGAGATGCCCTTAAAGGCTCTGGACATTCTCATTTATATCTCTCTTACCAGGGAGTCTCCCCTCTCCCAACCCACTCCCCTCTTCTTTTCTTTTTTTTTTCTGCATTTTGATGTCTAGTTTTTGCAAAACCTTACATAATTTAGTATGCTAAATTGTTTTGATGTTGTCACAATATCTATTTTAGCTGATAGTTAGACTATATTTTATTCTATGCATTGTGTTTATTGTTCTCATGCTAGTCTGTTTTTATAATCTATTTGTGGGTACAGCAGACAATGTTACTGTAGTTATTCTTGCGAATTGTTGGTTCAACTGGTTTGAACAGGAAACGTTTAAAGTTGTGTTATTTATGTTTGCTTTCTGGTTGGTTTTATCTTTTATTTTTCAGATAGGACATGAACTATTATTGGGTTGGTGGGATTATTCACACGTTTTACTTATTTGAAGTTGTAGATGTTGTGCTTGATGATTGCTTTGTATCGGATTTACTCAACTTACCTTACCGTTTCTTTTCCCTCAAAGACTGTAGCACAGTGTACTAATGCTTTTTGTGCTCTTCATTACTTTGTGAATAGATCAAAATATTGTCAGTGAAGACTATAACAAAGGAGTCAAGATACGGTTGAAATATCCAGGGAATAGAGATGATGATAGTTATCATACTGAGAAACAAAAGAATTCCGTACGGGTACAACTAGTATTTGAACAAAGTGAAAAAAATGCGATCTTTGTTGTCTAATAGAACAAACACTAATACCTTAATTGAGTCGGTCAAGATAAATGTTTATCAAAGTGCTTCTCTGATTGCTCAAGACATCTCTTTTCAACTGAGAAACAAAACAAGATCCTTTCGTTCCATTTTCAGTAAAATAGTGAAGGATATTCCATTAGTAATGAATTAAGTCCATAAAAGCTGCAGGAGCATTAGTTAGGCCATGTGATTTGGGGTAATGGTATTTTAGTTGATCCTTAGAAGATTGAAGCCGTCATAAAATGGGAAAGGCCAACTAATGTTACAAAGGTGCGAAGTTTCTTAGGGTTGGCTGGATATTACCGTTGTTTCTTGCAGGGTTCTCCACAATTGCTATTCCTTTGACTCAGTTGACTAGAAAGGAGATAAAGTTTGAGTTGCTCCATACTTCCATTAAGTTCTGCGTTTTGATGTTTAGTTTTTGCACAACCTTAGCAGTTAGGCCAAACATAATTTATTGTACTAAATTCTTTTGATGTTGTTTTCAGGATAGCTATTTTAGCTGATAGTGACTTGAGTTTATTCTATGTGTTATGTTTGTTGTTCTAATTCTAGGTTGTTTTTATCATCTATTTGCGAGTACAACATACACTGTTACTACAGTTAATTTGTGTGAATTGTTGGCTCAACTTATTTGAACTGATGGAACTGGAGACATTTATAGTTGTGTTATTTATGTTTGCTTTCTGGGTTGGTTATCTTTTATTTTTCAGATGGGACATGAGCTATTACTGGGCTGGTGGGATTATTCATGTGTTTTAGTTATTTGAAGTCGTAGATGTTGTGCTTGCTGATTGCTTTGTAGATGTTAAGTTGCTCCATACTTCCATTATTCTCAGATACTATTTCATCACAAGCTATTTTGTAAAAGAGAGACACTCATTCATTTGCATGTGCATATTTGTTTGTTGTTTCTAGCTCAATAATTTTCCACTTGAAAGGATCACATATTTTCTCCCCATGGTTATGAACCCCTACATTGCACGGGTTATTTGCTTCTTTTTCCCGTATCTGTATTTTGTTAACGGTCATACTTATTGGTTATTACTAATAGTTTGTTGTTACCTTCAAGTTTTCATTTTGACATTTTTGTGATCGTATGCAAATGATTCTATTCATTTTTTTTTTCAAGGTGGGGAGGCGTTTTTCATTGGTTCTGGCATTATTGTGGATTGTGATGCAACTAATGGTGCATACTCTTGTACTATCTTGACTTCTGCAAGTTTGCTCGGATCTTCGGCTGGATCAGATGTAGATAATGATATCGAGGTACTTACTTAACAATCTTTACAAGGATTTGGGCATGAGCATCGGGTGTGGGTACCTGTTTGAATGTTGGGGTAATAGTATTTTCATATCAAGGACACATGGACATCGGCAAAATGTTACTCCCTCCGTCCCATATTGCTCTCCCCTTTTGGGAAACCATGCATTTTCCACGCAAAAAATGATGTGTTTATGAGAATTATTTTTTAAAAAAAATTACACCAATTTTTTCTACTCGATGAGATCTTTAAATTGGTGTAAAAAATTTTAAAAAAAAATGAATGCTAATACATTAAATTTTGCGTGCAAAATGCACGCTTTCCCAAAAGGGGAGAGCAATATGGGACGGAGTATATTACAGATTATATTTCATGCATGATATGTGAATTTAATGTATAGTTCTACACCAAACTCGAATTGCTTAAGACGTTTTGTTTGTGTGTGTCCCGCACCAATACCCTTATTTAGTGAACGTGTTGCACAAAGATAAATTATGCATTTCATAGTCCATGTAATTGAGCTTACGAGAAAAGTAATTTTAGGTCCTATAAATTTGACGGAATAAAATTTTTCACATTTGACGGCTAGTTTATCACTTTTGTTGCAGATCGAAGTGCGTCTCTCAGATGGCACATTATTGCATGGCCAAGTGGATGCTAGGGATTTGCATTACAATCTTGCTCTGATCAAGGTTCACTCTGAGGTGATGGTGCAAGCTGCAAGCCTTGGGCTTATTGATTACTCTATCAATACAAATCCATGTGGAATCCAGGGGGTGGGTTCTGAATTTGAACTTCGCCCCCATTCTACTTTAATTAATCTTTGTCCGGGGGATGCAGTTATCGCTCTTGGCCGATACTTTGAGGAACCATTTGATATCATGGCTGCACCTGGAAAATTTAGGTACACGAAGATGCTTACGTGTAATTTCTTAATCATTTGGGAGAATGTACCATATTTCTTATATCCTATGATAAGCTTTCCGAAGATCAAACTGAAAGTCTATGAAGCTATATCTATCAAAGATTGTGTTGTGCTGTCAATTGGCCACTAATTGTGTTGTTTTGTGTTAATCACAGTGCATCAAAGATGCACCAGCATGCATGATGTCTATATTGTAGAGCATTCTTATTTCGATTTCGTGACAAATACTCACATGAGCTCTATATTTTTTTTTGCCCAGCCTTGATTCATGCGAGTTTGATTGTAAGGAGCTATTCAGGGCGAACTGTAAGATTACAAAGGTAATAACTCATTGTATATTTAGGAAAGTGTTGTGTATAATAGGGTGTAGAACACATGATGGAATGAGACTCTACAATACAGTGTTTTGGTGACAATTGACTTATGTCTTTGCAGTCTAGAAGTTAATGGAGTTTGATCTTGGTTTTTTTAGTAGATTTTGAGTCTTTATGGTTATCTCTTGAACTAATAATCTTTCTTTTGCTAGTGTGGCATTGGTGGACCGCTTATCAATAGGAATGGAGACGTCATCGGAGTCAATTTTTATGACAAGCTGTGTACTCCTTTCCTACCTATCAACATAGTGCTGAAATGGTTGGAGCATTTTAAGAAACATGGGTAAGTTCCAAGTATCTTCATGCGTCATTTCAAAGTGGGGGCTTTTCTATTAAGTACTGTGCAATTCTTGTAGGGTTTGTTTGATTGTTGAACAAGCATGTGAATGAATGTTTAAGTAGTAAAGATGTGATGTATGCATGAAAAGCTTTGATTGTGGAGTTTGACTTTACACGCCAATGCTCAACTTTATTGGACTACCGAGAATTTTCTTGTTACTCGTCACAAAGCAAGCTTGCTAAAGTTATCATGATCAGGGATCCCATACCTTCTTTTTGTCACCACTGTTGATTGTTTGAGCTTGGACAAGTAATCAGAGAGCTCATATCATATATGCAAGTTGTCTCACACACTGGAAACCTTATTGTGAAAATTGCTCTTTCGGGGCGTGTATAATGCTAAAGCCTGATGCTACAGTTTTGCAGAATTTGACACCATTGGTTGACCTACTTGCACTTGGGGTGAAACAAGCTTATTGGGCTTGGAAAGTTCATGGGAGTGCCAAAGTTCGGACAACCATTGTTGGGTTTGGACAACCATTGACCGCTGTACAAGAGGCAACCAGTGTATGTTGGGGCATAATTACAAGATGTGTAACATATATAGTCAACCAACCATTTGGGAATGTTATCTTTGTTGTGAATCCTTCTAGAGTGCCTAACCATCAAAACTAGGGCAACTAGGCCCAAGTAGATCTCCTTGAAGCACCACTTTGCTGTGGATGTAACTCCTCGATCCACGATGTGTTCATCAATCTTCCCTTTGAGCTGTTTGGTGCTTCATGTAGCCTTTGGGTAGTAACTCTTCGAGTACAAATGTAAGTGATGTGAGGGCTCTGAGCATGGGTTTCTAGATAACTATTAGAAATGGCAAGATAGCAGTGCTTTGACAGTTGACACATAGTTTGTGTTGAAGATCTTTATCCAGGAGGAGGAAATCAATGAGGTGAGAATCCAAGAAGCGCCATCTGCTCTAGTCTCTGGTCATGTGGATGTCCCAATCTTCTATGCCATGGCCTACCATGAAATGTTGTCGACCTCTTTATTTGATGAGACTCACTTGCAGCAATACATCTCAAATTAATATTCTCCTTCCTATTCACGATTTTGGATGTTGTGATAGCCTGGTGTGTCACCACGGAGGCGCATCGTGGATTAGGAGTTATGACATGGTCGGCTACATTGCCCCATGAAGAATAACCTTAGGAATCTTTGAGATGAATGATAGAATCTCTTAGTTTTCTTGCCTTGTGCCAGAAAGAAGTTACTAGTGTCATTGTAATGAGAATGACTAGATAGATCTGGGCTTCAGGAGGGAGACTGAGGAGACCACTAATTATTCCAGGTAGGGGAGATTTAGGAATCAGTCCTCTTCGACTTAAGAGTATTGTGGACTGTAATTTTGGCCCCAAGCATGGGATCCAGTAAAATAAAACGTAGCGTATAAGGGTAGTAGAAAAGTGATGATGGTAGGCTGCACGAGGATATGAGGATAAGCTGCAAGTTGTATAAATTAAGGATGATTTTCTTCCTAGGTTTTTCTGGCTTGTACTTGGCTTCTATTTGTATGTCAGCATAGTTGATTGGTTGCTTGGTTGGTAATTATGGTCTGTGCTTCTCTCTTTGGGTTGTATTGGGTTTCTCAAATGCTTTGTTGCTATGGGCGATTTCAGAAGCTCAAGAATGATGTTGTCTAAACAGTGTTTCCTTCATGTTTGATGTGGTGCATTCGGTGTGAGGAGTAATAAAGTTGTTACAACAACAACAATAACAGAACCCATCTAGCCCTCAATCATTAGGGGTATGGGCAGGGGATGATTGGAGACAGACTTAACCTTTGACAATATTTGTACAAAGTGGCTGCTCTCAGAATACCACTGAAACAGTGGCCCCCTAAACCTCCAAGAACCGAGGAGCTACATGAACGTTTTGCTTCAAAACCATGCCCCCAAATCAAAGCCGAAAGGCATCAGAGAGGGCAAGCCTAGAGACCCAAATTAATTTATGTGCTCATTACCATGCTTCCTTCATTCATGTCCAGAGCATAAAAAAAAAAAACTCATTTAACTTTTTGAGTTAGAGAGTTCTTTTGGAAGTTGTATTTGATACGTCCTTATAAACTGTCTATATGTGCAATGACATTAATCAAATTTATAGGGACATTATATGTGGTCAAGGGCGCATTTGGCGTCTAGAATTTTCTGTTTCTTCTTGGAATCAAAGTTTGATTTTGTTCTGTAGGCGTTGTACTCCTTTGAGGTGGGTAGAAGTTTTCTTCTAACATGTAGAGAGTTATTGCTGAGGGTTTTTTCTTCTTCTTCTTCTTCTTTGGAAATGGATTCGGCATAACCTTTTTGATTAGTGTTCATAAAATTCTTGGACTTAATTTTCTCACAAGATACCTTCAACTGTAATCTCGATTGAGAAAATGTAACAAACTACTATCATCGAATTCTGAGACTGCAAATTCTGAATATTTTTATGTAGTATTTACCGCAGAAATCCGACGGTTACTCTGTAACAGAGTTGGTGTTTTAAGAAGCCTAGTATAGGAAATAATGGGTGAAAGCTGGATACATAATAGGAAATGTTTATTAACCCTGTGAACCAATTGAAAACATACCATTAAGTACTTGGATGGAGAAAATCATGGTGGCAGTCGCATAGTAAGTTTGTTTGGTATATTATTCTTTCTGCAAATGCCCAGCTCTTTTTATTGGGATGTTGCTTTCACAGCTGTGTTGAATTGATATTAAGTAATGGTTCTCATTTCAATGTTGGAACGTGCCTTTACTTGCCAATGTTTGCGTTTTCTAATTAATGTTTGTGCTGCATATGCCAATCTTTTTTAGAGTGACCGATGCTTTTCTGTTATCACTATCTTTTTGTTGAAACTCCTTGCATTCCGCTGTTACATTCTGTCTTGGACTTGGCCTTTTCTTTCTATCTCTTGCCCTGATTTTCTACCTCATCCCGGCGTTTCTCACTCAGTTATTTGTCTAGTTCTCCTACATCCTAGTATCAGGCCTCTCATGCTTGGAATGCATTTAGGACTCACCACCCTCTAGTCTCCTGGCACAAGGTTGTTTGGTTCTCAGAAAATATTCTGAGGCATAGTTTTATTTTGTGGTTGGCTGTTAGAGGCAGCCTTTACAAAGGATAAGCTTCACAGATGGGGTTCATTTCTAGCTCTACTTGTCCTCTGTGATAAATCTCCTAAAACCTTGGATCACCTTCTTTTTCAGTGTTCCTTTTCCGGCCAGATGTGGGCGGCCATTGCAGATCTCTGCTGCATTCCCCTTGGTCCTACCCTTTGGTCTCAAATAGGGATGGCCATCTCGGCCGAGCCACCCCGATCCAACCCGTCCCTTCCCCGAATGGATAGGGGATTCGGGGAATTTTTTGGGGATCGGGTAAGAATTTTTTTTAAAAATTTTGGGGATCGGGTAGGGGATAGTATAGTCAGTCCCCTCTTCGATCCCCGCCCCTCCCCGTTCCCCTCCCCTCCCCGCATCTCCGTTCACATAAATAGGTATATTATATTAAAAGTTTATAAGGTTTTTTTTCCCGAATAAGTTTATAAGTTATAACTTGTAAAAGTTAGGGTTACCACTTACAAAATACCATAACCCCATCTCAACTCTTCCAGCGCTGCCCCATCTCAACTTATTTTGTTTTTTTTAGAAGTCAAGAACTAGTGTTTGGATTTTTCCTTTGCTTTGAGACGAATTCATTTTCAGTATGTTTTGTAAGGTTTTTTCAAGACTTTTTCCTCTGTATGTTTATGGTGTTGTACTGTTGTTGATCTTTTCATACGAAATCAATGAATGGGAGCTACCAGAATTCATGCTAATTTGTTGCTATCTGGTGCGTCTCGATTTGGAGATTCAAATTTCAACTTGCTGTTATCTTCTAATTGGTGATTCAAGTTACAAATCCAAGATGAAATCTATGGATGGAGCTTCCTGAACTCATGCTAGGAGTTGACAGTGCTTTTCTTGTTTGGTTTGGGGACTTGTATGATGCAGTTCTGTAACTTATGTGATGTATTTTGTTCAGTTTTTGGATCCCTGATTCCCCGTGGGTATCCCCGTTCCCCGTATTGGGGCAGGGATGGAGGTTAAACAAAAAGTCCCGGTGGAGAATGGGGAGGGGATGGGGATTGACATGGGTTTGGGGATTGGGGATGGAGGTAGTGGTATCCACCCCACCCTCTGCATGCCCATCCCTAGTCTCAAAAGCTTGCCTGGTTCTGCTCTCATTTCAAAGGGAAGGGTTTCCCTAACCTTCTAAGGGGGCTTGCTTTTGCTGCAGTAGTTTATTTTGCTTGGCAGAGGAATTGTAGAATCTTTAAAGGCATTCATAGGTCTCCTTCAGCAATTATTGGGCAGGTTAGATTTGAAGGGTCAAAGCTTCCCAAGGCAGGAACATTAAACCTACCCCCTTATCCACTCAGCTCTGCCATATTGGCACATTTCTTTCTAGGCTTTTTCTATTGTATAGGCTTTAGTCTCTTTTTTGGTTCATTTTTTGTATAGGCTCATGCCTTAGTTTTTTGTTTCCCTGTGGATTCTCTTTCTGTTTTCTAATACAACAGTTAACTACCCAATTTTTTTTTTTTTTTTGAGACTGTTTGGTTTGGTTTGGTTAGACAGTGTTTTCTTCTAATCTGTTCTTTGAATACTTTGATTTTTTGTGAACTGCCCAAAACTGTTCATCTGAAATCATTTTAAACTGTCTTAGAGGGTTTAATGTCATGGTATCAGGAGATTCTTCCGACCTTGGCTTGGAATGCAGATGACTAATCTCTGTGCTGCAAGGTCAGGCCAGTTGGAAAAGATCATCCAGAAGTTTCCCAATACGTTCGAAGGTGTTCTTGTTGAAGAGGTATGTTCTCTGCTGCTACACCATTTTTTCGACTATAATGCTGGCATAAAACCTATGTAGTGACATATTGACACACAACAAGCTGTGATTAGTCTTACTTCTCCACATCTTTTTCCTTTTTTTTCCTGATCAGAACAAATTTGCTAATATTAATAAGGGAATTGACGGAAAGATAAAAGAAAAGGAGGACTAGTAGTCCACCGATGTGAAGGGGAAAAAAGTACAATAAACTCTACATGCTACAAATGGCTCTCCAATCCCTTGAAGTAAAAAAAAAACAATGGTATCCCTTTGAAAGGAGGAGACACTGCCGCCCTAAAGAAGGAAGATAACAAATCTCTCAGCTATGTTACACGGAATTAGGTGCAGGTATCGGGTGTGGGTGTTTATCAAAGGGTCGGGCACCTCAGAACCTAAAAATGGAAGATGCACAGCTTGGATACGGATATGGATACGGTGCGCGTTAAACAGCTTGTCCAGCATTTCCTGTCACTTATTGGGAAGTGGAAGTTGGATATTAGCCTGTGACTATCAGACCCGACTGGTCAAAGCAACAAAGACAAGCACTACTCCCATAGGATCAAGCTACACTGGATCACCAACCAACATCTGAATATAGGACGGGACTCCCTTGGAGCGAAGCGAAACGAAGCAAAATATGAAGAAGATGAGTCCGGCAACAGTGGCAAAAAGGGGCTCTGGATCACATTCGTGTATTTTCTTGAAATATTTTTCCGATTTTAAAATATTGATCCAGTAGTTCTGCATCTGAAATTTGTGGATCAAATACGTGACACCAGTTAATAGCTTGGTGGCCCAAAACCAAATATCATGTCAAAACTCTTTACATGTAAAAAAGCTCCTGCCCTGGTCAAAATCTAAAACCCTGGTCGAATACCAAACTCCAATCAGTACAAGCCCTGGCATGCCGCACTAAGTATCGATAGACGACAATATGTTCAAGCATTTTGAGCTTTGTTTGGACCAGAATTTTATTTTACGAAGACAGAGCAGTCACAAAAAATGCAATGTTGGAAAATGAAAGAGAGTAATCAAGAGGATACCATTCGTAGACAATTTTGATATTTTAAGGTACATGCAAACCTAATAATTTTCTTCAAGTATTGGAATTAGGTAATATACTAGGTTTTATGCTTGCACACCTATTTTAATTAGCTTTGTAGTGTTTTAAGTTTTAGAGGAATGATTTTTACACTCCTTGTTTAACCAAAATCACTCCTTTTGTCTTTTGTTTTTTTACACATGTTGAAAAAGCCACTGTATTTTACTTGTAATTTTTTTCCCTCTGGACTTCCACACAAAATGCACCGACAATTTTGGATATTTTTGCAATTTTGATACAAGAAGAGGAGTGCTTTCAATCAACAGTGGAGTGTGAATCATTCCCGTTGTGTTTGACAAATCCGTCTATGGCGTTTATAGTTTTGAACATATGGATGTGCGTTCTCTCACTCTCTCTCTCTCTCAGTTGAGATGTTAGAAGCACTCTTATACTCACTGCATATTGTTGCTAACAATCAACAGGTTATAAAAGGGTCCCCTGCTGAGTGTGCTGGAATCCTCCATGGTGATGTTATTGTCAAATGTGCCGGCAAGATTGTTCGAAGTTTTTTGGAGGTACACCACTGTTATCATTGTTGTTACGATCCAATACAAAATAAAAAAATTGACATTTCTGTTAAGGAAGTATTGGGGGCTTTCCCTATATGGGTGGCTGGTACTTAGTTGCAGGATCCTTCTAAAATGGGTGCGCTCCCTAGACGGGAGCTCGCTCCCATCCAAATGGGAACTTGGTCCTAAATATGATGAGAACTTCCACACTAATCTTAAGGACGGAATTCTCACTTCTATTCTAAATATATGCTAGGAGGAAGAAAAAGTAAAAAGCGGTAAAGATTTAGGACTCTCTTTCTCATCTCATATTCTACTACTTATCTACGTGTTTAGTCCATATATTTGGTATAAAAAAATCTTTTGGGATGTCATTTCTCACTTATGTTTATAAATATAAAATGTTTATATACGCGTCCCTTTGCAACTATAAAATATAAGTACAATACATGTAAATATGTTCCAATGGAGAGAGAGAGAGAGAGAGAGAGAATCTCACCAGTACAAAAATACCCGTAGGTAACAAACAGATAATAAAGCCTAACTTAACAAACTTTATATATAAATTTATATTTATACATTAAATATTGCCTCGTCGCTTCCAACCTAGGGAGCTTCTACATACCTCTAGTCTCCCGCTCCCGCTCCATACAGCTAAGGGCTGGTCTGGTGAATAAGTTTTCTATTCAACTTGTCTAGGTCAATGAGGCTCCCCATTGGGTCGTTGAGTGGCCTTCGTGGATATGCCTCAGCCTAGCGATTGCCGGTAGCCTTGTCAGTATGAAGTGTGAAGTGTGTTAGTATTATTATTTTCCTCCCATTTCTGTTTACATTATTTTTTGATCGGCCCCTTTTCTGTTTGTGTTATTGCCCTTTTATTATCCATTTACCAGTGGCGAAATCATACATTTTTGTTTAATCTTTCTCCTGTTGCAGTTCTGTGGTGTAGTATGGGAAAAGGCTGGGAAATCTGTGAAGGTGGTTGTGATAAGAGAAACAAGTGGTGCCCGTTTGAAGCTAAAGGTGAAGGTTGATGAGATAAACCCAGAAAATTTTTATAGGTAAAATATCTAGTCAACTTATGTTTTTACCACTGTTAATATGGATGTAAGTTCATGGATTCGCTTTCGTATCACATTCTGTCGATGTTTTGGTGGTTATACTATTTTATCATATTTTATTATGAACTTTTTACATCTATCTTAGGTCAATCATATCGTTTTACACAAGTTTATGCTTCATTCAATTTCTTACGATTTCCCTTTTCTTCTTAGATGGCCGCTCCCTGAAAAATTCAGGGCATCCGTGAATAGAGTTCGGTGGTAATCCCGTGAACTACTGACAGTGATGTATGCCCAGCTAATGGTAAATTTTTATTGGCACAACCGCAGTAGTTTAATACTTTGCCCCTTGTTCTGTCTGCTTTGTATGAATTTCTGATCAAGTATGTATGTATTTAAGTAACTCAACGTGCGGTTATTATGGTTTTTACTTGATTTTTTTGATCAGATTTTTCAGTCAATGATTAGTATCTACTTTTGTAGCTCACATTTATTCACAGATGCTTGGAATCTT
This sequence comes from Gaultheria prostrata, assembly GCA_036023075.1. NCBI lineage: Eukaryota > Viridiplantae > Streptophyta > Magnoliopsida > Ericales > Ericaceae > Gaultheria > Gaultheria prostrata. The sequence goes on from JAXBDA010004914.1 coordinate 24,093, forward strand.
AACGGACAATTTTAACTCACCGTACTATTGCCATACTGAAGAGAATACGATTCCATCAAATGTCGGATGTAAATTAAGAGGTTTCTACAAGAACTTGGTTTACAGGTGAGATGGTTATGGAAAAATGAGACATTTTTTTGTTTGGGTGTCCAAGCACCAAGAATAAGAGTGGGCTCAATGTTTTCCAACACATCAGTATCCACCTCGAGAGCTTTATTAAGGCAGTAATCACCTGATGCTCCGTTTTCATTCTTCTTTTCCCTGACTGCGGTTATCTCAAGCTCTTTTCACTCAATCTGTTGATAATGGAGCAACTAGCCATGATCTGTTCAATCTCTCTGTTCAACAACCTTACTCTGGATCAGTGGATCTGATAGTGATGTTGTCAGTAATGGTTCATCTTCGCTCGTAACTCATACTGGTAAGGGCTACTACCACTCCTCGATTCACTTGGAATAATGTTCACCATTCTCCCAGTAATATCACCCATTACTTCTTTGTCCATAAATTTGAGAAAGACAAAACCATGGCAAACTTGTTTTTGATGTGTTTGGTTTTTGTAATCCTCGACAAGCACTCCTACACAGTGCTTCATCAGGACCATTATCACAAGGATCAGTGCCCAATTCAACCTTGCTCTGACCAATATAAACGTCTTATTAACTTTTTCACTAGAGACTTTGATCACCACAGTTTACCCAATAGGCTTCCTTATTCTGCAGTCAACTGTCAAAGACCTTATCAGCTTATCAGTCATCAGTACCCGATTACCCTAGTGGCCTAAGTCTTGAGTTTTTTTTTTTGTCAATCGGTAGATCATTTTATTCACGAAAACATCACAGAAGAAACATCAAGCGATACTTGCCTACTAATCCAGTTCGGAACAACCTCCTACCAGATAAAAGGGCTATCCAAGGACATGACATATTTGGCTATAGCATTAGCCATCCTATTACAATCATGAGAAGCAAAATGGAAAAAACAAGAACTAAACTTATTTGCCAAAAACAAAACATCTTTGATGACAATTTCCAAACATGCCTTGACTGGAGAATGACCTTGAATCATCTTAATGACAGTCTGTGCATCCCCTTCCACCACATAATCATTTTCCAGAGAGCATATTGGCAAACCCAGTGCAAACCGAAACCCTTCAGCTTCAACTAAGTCGGTGGACATGCAACATTTAAGACGTGAGGTAGCAGCTTCCACGATATTGCCCTTATGATCACTGATCACCATGCCCACACCACCCCTACGTGTTTTTACATCAAAGGCCCCGTCCACATTAATCTTCAAGACCCCACGTTCTGGGCATTGCCAACAAGCAACGCTAGCATTAGGAATTGGATTTGCATTAGGTTGTACCTTTCGCGTGGCGTGCAGTAACATATTAAACTCCTCGATAGTTTTCTCAATAATGGATATTTCCGGGGTCCAGCTCTGTTTAAATACCCAACTGTTCCTAGTAATCCACACATGCCAGCCTATCATAGCAAAAAGACCGATAGCTTCCTTTCTTTCCTCACCATTATGTGCTGCACCTAGACTCGCCCAAACATCCTTCAGCTGAGCAGAAATGGAATTTTCTGGGCGAAATCTAAAGGGAGACAGTAACCAAACCTTCGTAGCATGCTCATAGTTCAAGAACATATGAGATAGCGTTTCCTCCGCCAATCTACAAAGAGAGCAAATCGGGTCTACAGGAATTTTTCGTTGTGCTAAAGCCATATTAACCGACACAATTCCATGTGGGCAACGCCAAAGAAACATTTTAATTTTTGTTGGGGCCTTCATTTGCCATATCCGTTTCCAAAACCCTTCATCCTCAAGCTCCCCACTAAACTGTCCTCTCCCACTGTCCAGCGCCCTCCTCGTTTGTACCCATTCCTTTGCAATAACATATGCCGATTTGACTGAAAAAGTCCCCGAAGAAGTTCTTGCCCAAATATACTCATCTGCCACGCCAGTCATACTCAAGGGTATGCTCAAAATCTGTTCCACATCTCGTTCAATAAAAACTTTGCTTAATCTGTAAAGACCCGTAAAATTATATAAATTTTTCCAGAAATAATGATGGGGTAATGATGGGAATTGTGTGAAGTGTCTAAAATGTTTAAGTGTTGGGTTATGTGGTGTTGTGTGTGGATAGGGACTTAATTGCATTACACAAGTCACTTTTGGACTTGGGGTGTAATTTTTTTTGTGTTTAAGGTGCATGTGGTGTGGGGGACACACACACACACACACACACATTTTCCTCTCCCTCTCTTCTCCAGACGTCTCTTTCTCTCTCTCTCTCCCTCCTCCATTGATTTGCCATTAAAACCTCCACAAAACCTCAAATCTCACACCCCAACCTTAACTCCTTCACAAAACCTTCGGGAAATCTCGCAAGCTACGCGTTGGTGGTGTTCGTTCACTCCGGTGTTGAGAAAAGTTCCGGTTGGGTTTTTCCTGGAAAGCTAGGGTTCGTCTTCCAACTCTCTTGAAGCTCAAATCTCTTTGAGGTAGGGAAATTTCTATCTTTACTAAGCATTCTCAAGTGCTTGTGTGTGGATTAAACTCCATTTTGCTCTACCCCTTT
>JAXBDA010004915.1:0-26677 GCA_036023075.1 Gaultheria prostrata
AAGTTAAAATTTGTAAAAGTTTTGATGCGGCTGTTTTTGGGTTTTTTTTTTTTTTTTTTCTTTTGGACTCAACAAAATAACCATGGGGGATATGCCTCCCTGATGAGTGAGGATGCTTGAATCCATCGCCTCTCTCTTCGTCATTTCTATTCCGCCGCTCCTCTCTCTTCGTCAAGATCATCTGTGGTGTTCGACTGCCTTTCTCCTTCGTCGACTACAACGAAGATCTATCTCTCTTCCGATCAAAGCAGGTACTTCGTTGATTTCCTACTCTCTCGATCTCTGTGGTGTTTTTTTTTCATTTGCTTCGAATCTGGGCTTTCTCTTCGTCATTTCTATGGATACGCCATCATTTTTCTCGATCTCTGTGGGTTCGTTTGGTTTTTCTTTTGCAAATCAAAGGCTTCTGTTATTAGACCTCTGTTATCTATTAGACATATTAGACCTCTGTTGTCTATCTCTCTTCCGTTAGCAAATCAAAGGCATTTTTTTCGAATCTGGCTTTTGCTTATCTTTAAAAGCTGCTAAAAAGCGTAATTTCTGAAAAGGTGAATTAACTAGAAGCTTTCGGTTTTAATTTTAGGAATCAACCCTTTTTTCAATTTAATGGTAAAGACGAATATATGAAAGATACAAGAATGGAAATATTTTGAAGGGTGGGAAATCTTGCATTGATATTCATTGGACTTAAGGTGCGAGTCAGAAGAATTATTTTAGAATAAATGAATGCTGAACACAAATTACTGGAACTAGGCATTTGTTTCTAACCAATACTTCATTAATTTGCACATGGAAGCCTGATACGTTGATGTGTGATGGATGAAGGTAAGTGGGTGCACTTTCCCATCCCTAAGAAAATACACAGCAAAAATCATAAGACCACTTGCTGACAATTATAAACTATGTAATATGGGTTTGTTTGGTTAGAATATGAGGTCATCAGTGTGTCTCAATTTTTTTGCTATTTGTGTACAAGAAATATTTGCTAGTTGTTCTTGTTTTTGTTTCTCATGATTTTGATATTGTGCTACTAGATGGAAAATATCACTGGAAATGAATTAGATTGTTCATCGGAGGAGACCGAGGTGTTCATCATTGTGACCAATTTGATCAAGCAAATGCAAACGACATGTATTATGGTTCTACTTGTGCTACAAGTTGCTATTGAGAGATACTACTCTCTACACGAACCTAGGTTTACTGAACCGAACCCATATCAAGAACAAGTAGATCACATCAATCGGTTAGTGCTTCGTAGCGACAAAATTTGTGTGGAGCAACTTAGAATGGATAGGATTTGCTTTGCTTTACTTTTTAGAGAGACAGTAATGCGAGTGGGCTGAGGTACAAGACATTCCCGTACTATGAAGATTGGTGTATTATTTTTGGGAATGACAGAGCAACCGGAGAAATGGCTGAGAGTGCAGCTGATATGGTTGAGTCCATGGCTACTGAGGGTGATGCCGATGAAGATAGTGAAGGATCGGTAAGTAAAATTAACAAGTCCCCTGAAGAGCCTCCAAAGAAAAAGGCTAAGGTTTCTGAAACCCTCATGGCTGGATTGACCAACATCGCTGACAAGCTTGTGACTTCTTTGGAGATGTCTAATTCTACGTTGGTGATGCTTGGAGGTAGGATGGGTTATGCACATGACCTCTCGGCCAAAAGAAATGCAGTTAATGCAGAATTGGCGAAGCTTCCAATCACGACTGAGACTAGGATCAAAGCTGGTTTGGCAATCATGAAAGATGCACAAACGGTTGACTACTTGTTCAGCCTTGAAACGGAGGAAGAGAAACTAATTCTCGTGCAGACTATATTGGGTTCTAGTTTCTAGGCTAGGTAGAACAAAACTTAAAACCACGTTAAATATCAGCTTTTGTGGGTTCGATGCCTTTTTTTGTTGGATTGTGGAAAATGGCGGTATCTTTTGAAATTCATAGAAAACGGGAGTCTTGAAAATCCACCTACAAAAAGGAAGATGAGAAAATGGGATGAAATCCCCGAACCCATCTATCAGAAATTCGTATTACTTGAGCCATGCAAAATGATGTAGTCAAATTTGGGGAAAACAAAGACCTAAATAGTAAATCCAAACCCTCAAAGTATATAACCTGTGCAAACCCCAGATTCATTATCACATCCTACTGAATAAAGATTGAAAACTGAGCCTTGTGAAAAATCAAGCCATATCGCGAGACTTCACAAATCAGACTGGTTGAGCCATAGAAATCATTTACCCAAGAACAAAAAAATGCAATTTGAAACTCGAAAAAGAATCAACATACCTGGGGAGGAGAGGAATCGGTTATGCTGGCTGTGGTAGGCAGAGAGAGACACAATCACAATCAGTGTTGCAATTTGAGAGAGAGAGAGAGAGAGTGTGTGTACAAGATTTCGGTGCATAGTTTTTGGTGCCCTAATTCGACAATTGATCCGCTCATCAAACGGCCCCCACGGCTGGTCGACGCCGGAATGTGGAAGACTGGAAGTAAAACCCTTGTGCCCTAGAGCTCTGTGAGGAAAACAAATGTATCGTTATAAGTCTGAAAACGTGTTACACGGATGCGCGTCTATTGTTAACCTTAACATGCGCGGTTGGTACGGAATACTTGAAAAGCGTGTTGCATAAACGCGAGTCTAGTGTTAAATTAATTCTAAATGCACAGCTTTTTTTTTTTTTTTGTGTCAGTGCATTTAGATAATAGTTTGCTTAATTATGACTAAACCCCGAAACTTACTGTACCAGCTGAAAAGATGAGCACTAAACGTGTTAGAGAAATCTACTTTTGCTGAATTATACTAATTGGTCAAAAAAAGCAGTGGAGAAACAAATGCGAGGTACGAATTTCTGATAGATGGGTTCGGGGATTTCATCCCATTTTCTCATCTTCTTTTTTGTAGGTGGGTTTTCACGACTCCCGTTTTCTATGAATTTCTGAAGGTGGGTAAGTGGGTTATATTGCTCACTCACTGCAAGCGTGAGCATCCATTTTCTCTCACCAACAGTGTGGGTACACTCTCGCACTCACAAATTAGTTCTTTTTCATGCAGTATGCATTTTTTTGTGAGTCTCTACTTTGTTGATAAAAGAGGATGATAAAATGTGAGAAAAAAAGGTTCATATGGTGTTTGAATTCTATTCGCGACATTTTGTTTTTTTTTATTTCTAAATTTTGGGTTCACAGGTGCATGGACTAAATTCCATTTGATGTAAAGAAAGCTCCAGCGTACAACTGCATCTCAGTAAGTTCTGTGCTTGCTATTTGTTCTTAATCTTGACCAATTTGAGGAGTGCACATTTATTTGGTTTGTTGTTGGCTTCTCTTTAAAGAAGTTTGAATGTATATGATCCTTCAAACAGTTAGGCAGTCGGTGAATTTTTGGTTGGCTTCTCTTTCTTTTATTCCTTCTCAATACCTTGCCTTTTAACATTAGTAGCAAGTTTGGCCTTCGACATGACCCTCGATTTGATACGAGAGTCCTCGATTTGTTATGATAGATCACTAGGTTGAGGTCAAATTACGTTGAGTCATGCCTTTAGGCATGGGCATTCCCTAGTCCATGTATTTACCCAAAATGAGCTTCAAATTTGGGTTTTTATCTCTGGTTTTATGATATAGTCATCATCCATCAAGGTTTTTTTGATTTTTTTTGTGTGTGTGTGTGTGTAAATACATATTGCCTGAGATTTAGTAGAAATGGGTATCCCTATAAATTCCTTTTCTTAATTAAATTGTAGAACTTTAGAGCTCCCAAAAAAATCACATACTGAAACTACATCATTTCCCTCTAGAGTCCCGACTTATGGAATGTTTCAAAATTGAATTAGTGATGCATGTCTACTTAATTTCTTGATTATATGGTGATAGAAAATGATGGAACTTAACTTTCTCGCTGTAGTGGTTGCTATTGGTTGTTTAATGAACAACTTTGTTATGTGTGTGAGATCACAGTGAAATGAATGGGGTGTTAAGACGTGGTCCAAGTGGTTGGCATTCTGCTGAACGATGGGAGAAGATCGCAATGCTTCTTGCCTTACCATTTTTCTTCTTTTTTCCGTTGAGAATGCCTAACCATCTTTATTCAAGAAAGTAATTTTGCGAGAGAGGAATTGTAGATATTTTGTGGTTGCAAAAAGTGAAGTCTTTTCCTTTCTAGTTTGTTTAGTTGGGAGTCGGGAGTGTAAACCAACCATTGATCAATTCCCTGACATCTATGTTGCACGGATCCCCCCAAAAGGGCGAAGGATCCGCACGGACACGGGCGCGACACAGACAGAGGTGCGGGATACGGGTCGGATCCGGCTGGTAAAAATCGGATACGGCAGCCATGAAAGCACGAAGAAGAAGAAGAAGAAGAAGAAGAAGAAGAAGAAACCTGGTTTCGTCGCTGTTTGAAAGCCGACAATCGTCACTGCGTGGAGAAGAAGATCGTCGCTGCCTCACGATGTCGCTGCGTGAAGAAGACGCAGCCTGATGAAGACGACGTTGCTGCTTTGTGGGCTTTAGGGTTCTTTTTATTTAATTGGGTTGTAAAATTGGGCTTAAATTTGTAATGGGCTTAGTTATTCTTTTGCACTATAACGGGCTTACTGGGCTAAGAGGTCAGTGGGCTATTTTATATTGCTAGATGGTTGAATGGGCCAAACAATATTGGGTTTGCACAACAAATATAAGTGGATTCTATAATTTCTTATGGGCTTTTATTATCTAAACAAAAGTTACAATGCATTTTTAATACATAAAATATCGATATATATAATATTACAATTAAAAAATATTAAAAAATATTATATGACGTATCCCCGCACCCGTGTCCAAATTTGGATCCATATCCACGTATCCTGTATTTTTCAATTTTACGTGTCCGACACCTAGATTCACACTTGCACTCGAGTCCAAGCAACATAGCCTGACATGTTAGATATTTTCGGTGTTTAGAGAGTTGGATATGCTCCATTTATTATTTACTCTTTTTAGTATTGTCTGCTTTCGGGCCTTTTGTTTCGTTTGGGAATGCAACCTGTTGATATATGGCTCCGCAATATGTATCAGGTTTGGCACAAATTGTCTTATTTATCATGGAGTTATTTTAATCTTGAGGTTAATTATGTTTTGAGTTGTTGAAATCGCTCTTTGTTTTTGTTAGTTTTTTTTTTTTCTGTTCACTTAGACGCTTAATTTAAAATGGTCTATGAGAGATTACAAATTGCTCCTTATTTTCTTTTAGATTAGCTTACTACAGGGCTTCTATGTGAAGCTTAAGTGCAACTCATTTTTTGGGAGGTGTCTATTGGCTTATAGGGGTGGGTGGTCATTGGTAGGACATGTGTTTACTTATTGCAGAAGTTACTATATTCTTTGAACTGCATTTAGACACGGGGAATATGCATGTTATTCACTATCCAAATGGGTAATTAGTGTTAGCATGTGGTGCAGGCACTCATTGCTCCTTGCTTTAACTGCGGACAGAGGGTCGAGATTATATGGAGCCGGCGGTGATGGAGAAAGAAGGGGAAATGACAGTGGAGTTGGAAGGGTCGGAGATAGAGTACGTGAGCTATGGGGGTGAACGTCACCTACCACTTATAATGCGCCTTGTCGATGAAGAACTTAGTGAACCCTACTCCATCTTCACCTACCGATATTTTGTTTACCTCTGGCCCCAACTCTCTTTCCTAGTACTCTCTCTCTCTCTCTCCCCTTTCACTAATTAGCTTCTTTCTAGTGCTGATTGGTGTAGTTAGAGATTTCTACTAATTCTAATCATAAATATGGAGTGATGTATCATATGAAATATAATGCCCGTCGCTCTGTGTGAATTTCAGGCTTTTCATAGAGGCAAATGTGTTGGAACTATTGTTTGTAAAATGGGAGAGCATCGTAGTACCTTTCGAGGTTATATCGCAATGCTTGTCGTACTTAAGCCTCACAGAGGTCGAGGCATCGGTATCTCTCCTCCTCTCTACATTCATAATGATTGTTTTTTGTTTCATGAGTGTGAATGGTGAATTAAATTTTGCATCTGACCCACCTCAGATTGGATTGCTAGTGACAAAAAGAAACCATTCGAGAAACCTCACCTCTCAGTGTCTTCTTTTTATTTCTCATCATTTCTCACAAATACAAACAAGGGGTTTCCTTTTTGACCTCCATTTTTTTTTTGTTGTCATTTCTCATTAAATCACTCAAACCAAATGGGCTAATTTCTTCAACAATGTGCATGGATTATCAAATAACAAGTGCAACAGTTTTTCAGGTCTATCATCATGCAATTTTTTCCCTTGTTTCCGTCATTGTATGGTGGGTGTGTCTGTTGCGTGTATCATTTTCTGTCTCAAATCCTCAACTTTTGTTTCGCTTGGGTTTGTCTTTGTGCAGTGTACTCATGTTTCTCTCTTTTTCTTTTATCACGTGCGGCCTTTTTTTGGGTTTATAATTTCTTCCTTTTCCCCTTAGGTCTGTCATCGTAGGGGTTCAGGCTAAGACTGAGGTAGAATGGGCCTGAGTCTTATATAATGAATAAACTTTCTGTACAAACCAAAAAAAAAGTTTAAGCCAATTTGTTGTTTGCTTAAACTTTGGAATCCACTAGATTTTGTAGCAGATTTGGTCTCCCTGTTGTTCAAGTATTTGGTGTGCCATGACTGCTAGATAATGTTCGAGTTTGATACAGTTTTTAATATCTTGGTGGAATAACATTAAAATAATTAATTTAGTCAATTTGTATCATATGCTAGTGCCTAATTGGGACGTACTGACTCACCACTCTTCTTGTACTTGTTAAGTAACCAATTGTCCCCAAAGCTTAAGCTGTTAGGAAATAGTCCCAACAATGTATATCAAGCTATTCAACATCCTCCCTTACATGCAACCCCGTCTTGCACGTGGAGATGCAAATTTTTATAGATAGAGTAAAACAAAATACGAATGGGAGAAACAGAATGCAAAAGATGGAACAAATGCAAACAGAAAGACTTGAACCCAAGCCCTCTTACATTCTAACTCTGATATCATGTTAAGTTTTCAATTGTCCCAAAAGATTAAGATGTTAGGAAATGGGCCCAACGATGTATATCAAGCTATTCAATAGTATTCACTTTGTATCTCCAAAGTACTAATTGGGATAACATTTTCTTCTCCTATAATTGAACGCCTTGTGACAATTAATTAGATAATCCATTTGAAAAGGTTGATGTCTCTACATTTTCATAGACGAAACCCATTTATCAAATTCTGGACTAATGTAGATTTGAGATCTTTGAACTTATCATGGTAGTACTTTTTGCACAAGTGAAAACCTTCGTGTTAACTAAAGTATGTGATGGAAAATGTCACATAAACATTGCCAACAATGAAAGACTGAAAGAAGTATGAAACAACTTACGAGCAACATGTAATAGTGATTTGGTTTAGATGAGCCGTTGTGTCTCGTCCATTAGATAATTCTTGTACTCATTAATTCAGTTGCCCTTCTTGCTCAATACTTTCCACTCGAGTGCCTGCTATTTATGGGATAACTTTGTTTTGGGAATTGTGCTCAATACTTATACATGTTCTTAGGCACAATCCAAATTCTTAATTAAAGAACTTAAACTGTAAAAATGATCCGTGTCCAATGGAATAATGACCCATGTGATAAATGAACCCGAAAGGCATCAGATGATGGACATGAAAGTAGCACAACTCTTAGATGAGATATAAACCAGCTTAGTGTCATTTCTTCCGCTTTTGTTGAATGTTTTTCGATTGGTATTTAAGTCAAGTTTCTTGTGTTGCAGCTACAGAACTTGTGACGAGATCTATTAAAGTGATGATGGAATCAGGTTGTGAAGAGGTATGTTGTAAATAGTTAGTTTATAAGAGCAGAAAATCAAAGAAATCTGGATTCTTTAACTAGTTGATGATTAAATGATGGGGTGTCTATGCGTGTGTGACTTCATACGTATGTAATTGTTTGTAAATTGTGCGACTTCATATTACACTAGTTCATATATGTTACTCTTCTTCACTTTTGAGTCCCACTGGACCAATATATTATGATCTAACCTAGTGTTGCTAGGGTGTTGTAACAATAATAATGTTGAGTTGTAGAACTGAAGTAAAACCACTACCTAGACCGTCACGGCCTTAGATGCTATGCCCGCTCTTGCTTGCACCTAAGTAAAGCCAAATGATGGAAGAGTGGGGAGTTAGAAGTGCACAAGAGATAAAGAGCTTGCACTAGAACGTGTGAATACAAGGCTTTCAAGTGGTTTGGGAAAATAAGGCCCTCACCTATTTATACACCGAGGGAGAAGTCTACAACATTCTCTAGAAGCTTCCCAATTATTCCAATCTAGAATTCTCTACAAGTATATGTGCAAGTCTAGTATTTTGTACAATAATCTAGATAATTCTAGGAGATGGCTCTAGAAGGTTTCTAGAATCCCTCAAGCTTCCACATTGCTCTAGGGTACTCTAGAAAGTTCCTCAAAACCTCAAAGTCTAGGTGAGGTGCATGCCAATTGTTTGTCAAAATGCCTGAGTCATTACACAAGACAAAGACTGATGAAATAATCGAATTAAATGTCTCTATAAATCCATCTTCTTTCGGCTCTATGTGCCTGTGTGGTTTTTCACATCATTTTGTATTTAGACAGCTGTATGAGTGAATGGAATAGACATTGGTACCAGTTACAAGAAGACAGACATGCTAGTGTGGCCATGTTTTGACCAAAATAGCTTGAGAATATTTAGGTTATTGACCACAAAATTAGATGAACAAAGATTGTTATTTTATTAACAAGTATGGTTGATTACCATGGCTCACTCTGACTTCCTGTAGTCTTTTAATTTCTATGGGCACCTTTTGTACTGTATTTTTTTTAATCATCTTTGCACTGTTTACATGAATGGTCTTATCACCTCAATCTGTAGTGTTCAAAAACTAATAGAGTAGTGGAGAATTAAATCGTGATTTTAGGTCAAAGTCTTGACATCTTCCAAACCATCTTGAACCTATGCCTATGCTACCATCCCTGTCATGTGGGCTGCTTTCACAAGTCCTTGTCTATTTATCTGTGCCTGGCATGGGGGTTGCTTTCACAAATCCATGCATGCTAATTCCCAAGATGCATCTCATATGTTGTGTTCCCCATTTAGTTTCAAAGCCTCTTGGATTTGCAAGATTTGCTAAGATATTTCCCCTTGCCAGCAAACTCTTGGGGCCACTGGGGGTTATGCCTGGTTGTTCGCTCCAGGAACCCAAAATTAGTCGAGGTGTGCACAAGCTGGCCCCGACATCCAGTTATCAAAAAAAAAAAAATTTGCGAAGATATGTTGTGCATTTGATTAGCCTCTTCAAAATGGTTGATATATAGTAATTTGTTAACAACAATTGTCCTTTCCCTTGCAATTTGTCCCCTACTCATTTTTTTTCCTTTTTCTCAAGGGTCTCCAGGGATTCGCCCGACCAACTCTCGAGTACATGTTCTCCCCCACTCCACATATATACTAGTAGTCACCAGCCTAGGCCATTGATGTAGCAAACTCAAGGAGCAGCATTGGTCTGCCCCTTGGGATTTGAACACAAGAAGTTCCAGGTTATGGCCATTGGGCTAGTCCTATTGGCTATTGGTTCCCCAGAAATGTTATTTGGCATCTTCATTCACTAAAGCCTGGTAATTTGCTGGATTTGTTTGCCAGAAACCTTCTTTATGCGTTCACCATGGAATTCTATACCCAATAGGAAGTCACAAACCCATTGCTTTAGATCCACGGCTAAAAGAGACACACTCTCCGTATAGAATAAACCACTTATTCAAGGTATGTTACTCAGAATTCAGAAAATAGCCTCAACACTTCTCAAAATATGAATCTGGGGACGAGCATATGACCTCTAATGAACCTTCTTTCATAGTCTTTCTTTTGCTTCATCTTCTATTTAGTTTGAAATGGGTGCACTTATTTAATAGTCTTGCTTTTGCTTTTCTTTTCAAAATTATGACTTCTGCTTTAGGTATAGGGTCATATGACCTCTAATGAGGCATCTTTTTATTACTCTCTTTTGCTTAAAGCATCTTCAATTTTGTTGGAAACATGTGCTTCTGCTTTTCCCTTGCATACTGTTTCAGATTATCTGTTTTTTTTTTTAAAGCGAGATTATCTACATGGTTATACAGCATTCAAGGGTAAAATTAGCTCATGATTTATGTTACTCTCTGAAGGTTACCTTGGAGGCAGAAGTTACAAATAAGGGCGCACTTGCATTATACGGTCGTCTCGGATTCATTAGGGCAAAACGTCTTTTCCGGTACTACTTGAATGGAGTTGATGCTTTTCGACTGAAGCTTTTATTTCCCCGCCCTGAGTTACATACCTCCCTGCAGATGATGGCAACCAAGAACGAGAACCATGAAGAGAGGCATTTACTAGAAGAAAACTTTTGTAATTAGTTTCCTTGCAGATATAATTGTCTTACAAGTTTTCTTTGGCTGCATTTATAGTAGAGAGATCTACACCTTCATTTTGACAGAACTTAGCTCGCAGTCTGAGTATACGAGACCCAATGTTGAATCAAAACTGTCAGTGGATTCCATTTTGTATCATATGAGGATCTACGAATGTCGGGTTCGAGTCTCCTTTCATGCTTTCAAGGCCCCAACTTGTTGAAGTTGTAGGGTTTAAGCGGAAACAGGGTCCTGTAATGTCCAATCTAAGCCGTCCGTTCGGCAATCAATGGTCTAGATTATTTTACATGTAACGTAAACATCTTACATGGAGGATAATATCTGAAATCTGGACCATTGAAAACACTAGAGGGACCCCAGTTCTGGTTTAAGCCACTCACTCATATCCTGTTTGTACCCAAGAGGCCTTTCTTGGATGAGTTTGGTCTTTGATTTAGAGCATAACTGAAACTGTAAGCTTTCAACAATGGTCTTCCGAGATGAGATTAATATTTCGTTCCAAATTGGAGTGTCCTCTTGATCTTAACGCCAATTGTTTTTTTGATAACTTAGATATTCGGGCCAGTTTAAGCTAATTATTGTTGTGTGCCACTTCGTCTTTTTCATACTTTCACATAAAGTAATGATCTAATATCATCCATTTCCGTTGATCACCAGCCCACTCTTCTTCCTTAATTGAATTTGCTTGAAATAAACTTTTTCTTCCTTTTTTTTTTCCTTCGTTATTTATTTATTTTTCATAATTTCTGCAAAACTAGTCAAATTGGTCCACTGGTGTCGTGAATTTAAAGTAGTTAAATTTTCTGATTCATTATTCTGTACATCCCTCTTCCTAATTGTTTAGTAATGCCAAAAGAAAGGTACTTTGAAACTTCACGAACGGTGACTAAAGGCCAACCGTTGACAATGCAGGATGAGGACCCGGGGGGCCTGCTGTCCCCAAGGAACAGCTGTTGCGGTGCTCTAATACGATAACGATTTGAGCCTCGTTTACCGTATTAGAGACTAAAAATGCACACTATCTCATGGTTGCTAGTTCCTGTTTAGCTTGCCTTAATCGACAACTGAGACCTCATTGCAAACATGAGAGAGTACTTCATTGCAAACAGTGCAGGACTTCATTGCAAGAAGAAAAAACAGTGCATGTTTTGGATGAGCAGAAAATGAATTTCTCTGCAGATTGCATGCAGCAATGCATATTTAGGACAAATAAAAAACTGGATTCTCTTTAAATTGCCAAAAGAACAGTGCACATTTGGAACAAACATCAAATAGGATTCTCTCCATATTCATCACAAGTCACAGAAGCCTTGGTCAATTACATTTCACATCTATCTGCTCAAAATATGTTCAACCACCCACAAAATCAATTCAGATCCTCAAAAAAAAAAAAAAAAAAAAACATTTGTACCAATGCCATCATATAAAAGCGAGCCTTTACATGGCATCTCATTTTGTGATGGTTGCAAAATTACATAAAAAAAAAAAATCTTATCATTAATTGTCGAAGATTGATTCTCCATCAATATACATTGTGACATGCTTGATTCATGAAAGTCTGACAACTCTGACCAACTCGACCAATTGCTATTCGCTAAAAAAAAGATGAAAAATGCGTTAGATTAAGAAATATAAGTGAACTTTGTTTACAAGTTTATGTACATCAAACACCTGGGGAAAATGTGGACTGCAGGATGCTTGGGAGGACAACAACGGCACTGTGGATAGTAGGGACCTCAACATCCTAATGCATTAACATTGTTATAAGCAAAAAACACTATAAACAAGTAGCATCACGTGAGAAACATATATTTTATCCACAAATAACAAACTCCTACCTGTGGTTGATCTGAAGATGAGTTATGTACACTTCCAGGGTCCTGTGATTTTTCAATAACCTACAGAGGTTGTAAAATTCATGTAAGTATTGCGCAAAACAGGAAAAATAACAACTTGAAATCAATAGGGAGACTTCTTTATCGGGGATTAACAACTGATGGTGTTCGTGCTTTGTGCTGTATGGCTCAAGAGACTCATCAACATCTGTTTTTTGGCTGCTCCTATTCAACCAGAGCGGGGGAACACTTCTTGCAGAAGAGTGAGATCAGAAGACCTGTATTGAGCTTACTGAATGATGTGGATTGGGTTTTAAATCACAGGAAGGGCAAGGACTTCAGGGACCTGATTTTGAAGTTATACCTGGCTGCTGTTACTTATAACGTTTGGTGTGAAAGAAATAGAAGAGCTTTCTGCAGAAAAGCCTCTCTGTGTTGGAACACATTGCTAAGATTGCTACTGATTTGCGTCCGTGCTTCTGCTCTTGGAGATGTGTCAAGAAGACAGATGTCAATAGGCTTTTGTGCCTTAGTTGGAATATCCCCAACATTCTTTTCTAGATTAGTGGCCATGGATTTCTGCTGTCTGGTTTTGTGGTACAGGCCTTGTGGTGTTGAGTTTAGGAATTCAGGTTGTTTGTGGTGTTTTTTCAGGGGTATGACCCTTTGATCCTAGTATTGGTGGTTTCTTTCAATGAAAGGTTATTTACCCTCACAAAAAAAAAAAAAACTTGACATCAATAACTCAAGATAGATAAATACCCGAGTAAGGTGAGATTGAGAAACAACTTTTTCCCTCTTTGCTATCCTCTCGTGCCAAGGCTTTAGCCTAGCATGACCCTTGAGTGCAATGGCTCTTTTTTTTAAGCCCTTGGCCCGTCGTAAATTAGGATCAACCACATCTAAACCCACGTCCATGTGACCTCCACTACTTGAAGCACCAAAAGCAATGATCATATCATCCACTTTTGTGCACAAATCTCTAATAGTTTCATCCACCAACTTGTATGCCGCATCATATTCAGATGATCGGGCTGCTAAATTTATCATTCTAGGACAAAGATTCCTGAAACGCATTGCGCCTTTCACCAACTTAGGATCATCCTCATCCTAGTAAGCCAAGACACTCCTTATGAACCTCAATCTATATGAACGGAAATACCTATCATATGTAGGATTTCATTACATCCGACAATTAGATTACTTAACGTATACAAATGATGGAAGCTGGTTAAGTATGGGCTTGACCTTGTAAACTCTTCGGCCCTCTCCTCTTGCAAGAAGGTTTTCAAGTGTGAGTTCTAGTCTGGGATTTGCATCAGTGTCATAGATGTCTCGGGAGTTAGAATCATTAAAGCAGACCTGATGCTCTGATGCTTTTGCATCAGTAATAAGGGTGTTAGCGTAATGAATGAAATCTTCCAGCAAAGCATATGATTCATGTACTCATCTATAAGTTTGAAGCGTCAAATTGTGAAACAAAGAGCTGCGCTAGGAATTGATACAAACATAATATCATGGTCAAAGAAACAAATATTCGAGAGAGAAACTGAACTGTACAGTCAGTTAACTTAGAACAAGACAGCAAGAAACAGTAAGTGATGCTTTTGGTATCAGTACCGAAAACAAGTGAGTGTAGTAGGCCAAAGCAGGACTTCCACAGACGCTTATACAAATTTGTCCTTGACAACCTAAACACAGAGTAAACCACATCATAAATTCAGCTTTAGAACATACTAGATTTCGCGATGAAATAGAACTATATAGCTCATTCAACCAAGATCCTGGAAATTAAGCCGAAATTTGATACCGCATATCAGCTTAGGGTTACAAAGTTGTACATACCTTTACCAACAAGAGGTTTTCAGAACAGGTAATCATGTTGCTTCTTTTCTTTTCTTCAACCCATTAATGCGCGGAAGAAAAATGCCAGTAACATTGTTTGATATCCAACTTTGAAACCAAATACAGTAAAGCAATACAGTAACATTAATTCAGATGCGATCGATGCATCAAAAACAGTAACATTAATTCAGATTGCGAAATGAATGATCCAAAGGGTTGAAATTTTGAAGAGTTTCGTGTGGCGACTTACCTGGAGAAAGATGAAGCGCGAAGAGTTTGAGTCTGTTGAGGAGGAGAGAGAGAAGAGCAAATTCCCAGGTATCGCCATTGACGAGGGATACGAAAGGACTGAGCTTGGAGATTTTTATTTTTATTTGTTTGCCGAAATAAGAAAAAACCGGTTATTATGGTTTGATTCAGTACATCCAAATTTTAAGAAACATAAATTCATTAAGATTGAGTATTAATTTATTTTCAATTAATAACAAATTTTTACATGATTTGTAGTTTTCTATGTTCTTTATTATGAATGTCTTAGATCATTAAAAAATCACTAAGAGAGATAGAAAATATATTTAAAGTTTCAATTGTTGATATGGATGAAATATGATTCAATATATCTAAATTCATTTACAAAAATATAAATTCATTTAGATTAAGTACAAGTATGTATTTTATTATGTGATATTCTTACATCATCTATGTTACAATAATTTCTATGAAAAGAATGTCTCGGATCATTAAATAATGGTTGATATGGGTAGAAATCGTCATTATAGTATCCAAGATTAAACTATGTCGTTTTAGTAACATGCCATAGGTTCAACGTGCGGCATGACGTGGAAAAAAAAAAAACCCCCACAATTCCCCATTACTTTCATTTCATCCCTGTCCCCTCTCGTTGGATACAGAGAGGATGAAGATCGCCACCACCAGCATCTCGAGTCGACGAAGGCCGCCACCGCCGGCGACGACCACCACCATCGCGTACCACACCGACGGCTTCAATACCGATGCCACCCGAGCCCTTGAAAACCCACACTCCGTGGTTCAATTTCTCAACTCGGTTTCTCCAACACCCACATTCGATCCACCATTCAGGTTTGCCCCACAATCCTCTTCTCTGACATAGACAAGACTTGGAAGCCAAAGTTGCAGTTTTTCCAGAACCTGGGTCTCACTGGTCCCGATATGTGTAATTTCATTTCAAAGCATTCTCATGTTGTGTGTGTTTGATAGTTTGGAGAAAAAATTGGATACCCTGCATTGCTATAATCAAGAAAACCCTCGTAAATGACAAAAACAATCAGGATTTGATTCGTGTTCTGCAGAGCTCCTATTGGTTCTCTGGCAAAGCCGTATCGAGATTGAAATGTAATATTGCCTTCTTGGAGAGCTGCGGCATTGTTGGGTCCCAGCTCTCAACGGTTTTGAAGAGGCGACCTTGGCTTATGTTTATAGGAGAACAGAGTCTCAAAAACATAGTTTCGCGAGTTTCAGATATGGGTTTTCCAAGTGGTTCGAGGATGTTGGTTCATGCTGTGTACACGGTTAGTGGCATAAGTAGTGTTGAGACCTTTAATAGGGAGATTGAATTGTTTAGGAGTTTTGGGTTCTCCGTGGATCATTGTATGGAAATGTTTAGGAGGTCTCCCAGTTTACTTGGGACTTCCGAAGGGAAGTTGAAGCTTGGGATGGAATTCTTCTTGACTGAAGTCAAGTTTGAAAGGTCCAAGTTAGTTAGGTAGCCTAGGTGTTTGCTGTTCAGCATGGGGAAGAGGATAATCCCGTGGTACAAAGTTTTACAGGTTGTGAAATGCAAGAGGCTGTTAAAGAAGGAGCCAAGTTTACGTGCCGTATTGGGCCTTCTCCGAAGAGAAGTTTCGAGGGAGTTTTTGTGTCAAGGTTTGGAGATGATACAGAGGAACTTGTGTTGGCTTACAAGGGCAATCCTTTGGCTTCTTGAGTCCAATGTGCTCGTTGGTGCTAAAATTTGGCAACTAATGGCAAGTTCTAGCTTTATGGTATGCGCCGTAGTTGGCAATTTTCTTGGACATGATAGCTTGGTTTGACAACCCTAACCAATCAGGGAGCACTGTGTTGGACCATACAGAGCTGAGACAGGTGAAGGGTGACTGCTTTGTACTTAATTTGCTGAAGAAGTGGTCTCAATATCTAGGAGAAGATAATCTGTGGCAGGGATGCCTATTTTGTCTGAGTAAGGAATGTAATGGAATACGGAAGGTACTAGCTTGTTACTGCTTCATGGCATGTTTTGATTGTTCTAATGACAGCTTATTTCATATGGGTTATCTCATAGGGTTGTAAATCCGGCTGTGTACTTGTTTTTGTTGAAATATTTACCCTAAAAGCAGAAAAGAGGAACAATTACTTCTTTCTCAACCCATCAGAGTCTTAGAAACGGCAAACTTCACACCACCAACCGACATATGAGATTGAAGTCTCTGGTATTTACGATCGATTTGTGCCCTATTAAAATGAGGAATGTTACTATCTAGTATCTACTTGCTTATTTTTTTGCTTGTTATTAACTATGATTATCTGTTTGTGTTATCTTTACTATTTTTCTTGAGTAGATGTGCCTCGCTTTCATAAGACTCGGCCTTGCATCTCGCCTTGATCCTAACCAACCTGTGGTGCCTCAGTTCGTTTGTAGCGCTTAATTAGTATGTACCTTTTTCTTTAATTCCCGAGGGAGGAATATCCTTGGATAATATGTGACCCTAAATTCCCTCGACCTAAACTCCCTTATAAAACTACAGGTAAGCCTCTGCTTATTTAAGAGAAACATTTGGTAAATGAAACGAAACGGTACGTAGGCAATCTAACCAGACCCTAGGAGAGTGTGTTTGTTCCATGGTTTAATGAGATAATAACCATGATAAGGACTAAAATTAATGTGAAGGGCTTCATCTTCAATTGGAAGTTAACATTATGGTGAAGAACAGAGGAGGTGTAATGCAGAGGAAGTGGATGAAACCGATGGTCAAGAAAAAGAGCATGGACTAGCATATGTATATTGGAGATATCAATATTTATTGAATGTGTGTTTCCAAAAGAGAGGGCTTGTTCTGAAACTAATGAAGTGGATGGGACTGTATAGACAACAGTAAGATGTAAGCAAATAATACAGAGTATATTGTATTAATTGAACGTGATAAAGAACCTCTTCATATGAATTAAGGTTTCACTAAGGTTTGATTTATGTTGCTTCATTGCTCTGCTGGATGCCTTGACTTGCCGTTTAGTGGGAATTTTATTTGTAGTTCCAAAAAATTTTCGAGGATATATTTCTTACAACACCATAAAACAAATTCTTGAGTGAGGAATACTAGTTTTAACAAACCGATATTTT
Source organism: Gaultheria prostrata (assembly GCA_036023075.1). Classification (NCBI taxonomy): domain Eukaryota; kingdom Viridiplantae; phylum Streptophyta; class Magnoliopsida; order Ericales; family Ericaceae; genus Gaultheria; species Gaultheria prostrata. Next base: position 17,510 of record JAXBDA010004915.1, read on the forward strand.
GGTATCCGATATTCATGATTTTATGGGTATTTTTATACAAGTGTTGGACAAAATCTAGATTAGGTTCCTAGAGCTTAACGGTCAGCAGTTCACAGCTGGATCAGTTATGACTTTTGGGAAATGGTAATCAATAGGACGTACTTGGTATCATGTGATAAATGGAAATCGGCTAGTTTCGAGGTTATTTTCTCAATCCTGAACTGGGAGGTTGGAACCTTTTGTTTCTGGTCCATATTCGTTCTTGAAGAGTGAGCAATATCCTTGACAACATTTATAACACCATACTCCGTCAACCAATTGGACAATCTGGAACTCATTTTCATATTCATATTGGTTTTGAAATACGAGAACAAATTCGGGTCTCCTAGATTCATCTGAGGGTTCATGACCAGTTACTGCTAAATTTGATAACCGACAAATAAGACACCATTATTTGAGATACTTCTGAGATACAAATGAATGTACACGTAGGTTCGTTGATCCATATGTACCCAAATTAAAACTGCTAATCCTTATGACAAAACCTGGAGACTTGAATTACGTTCTGCAACATTTGCAAATTATTGGCAATGTCGCGTTCATTAAAATCTTAAAAGAAAAACGAAAAAGACATGAAACTGAAAGTGAAGATAAATGCCCGAGAATCATTGAAGTTGCTCGACTGTGATCACATATGATTAGAAGGCCCAAAAGCTCTTATGTCTGCAATCTAAGAAGCACGGATACGGATACGCGGATACGTAATTTTTCCAAAAACTAGGACACGATACATTGGGGATACGTTATGTAATATTAAATTTATATATATATATTTATACCTAAAAAACTGAAAAAAATAGAAAAAGAATATAGAAAAACTGAGGAATCAAATTTTTTAGGGCTGATTTGGGTTTAACGTTGAAGGGAGAAGAACGATATTTATTTGCCTGATATATGTGTTATTACACTTTTTACCCCTTGCTTATTGGTTATTGTTTTATTATTCTATTTAGATTTAAAAAATACAATTTTACCCCGTTTTAAGTTTTAAAAAATATATTTTGACTCATAGAGTGTCCCAAAATGTATCGGTAACGTGTCGGAGCGTTTCGGAAAACATGTCGGAGCGCATTGGAGCGTGTCCATGCGTATCGGAAAACGTCCCACTCAGATAAAATAATTAAATATTCAGATACCTATTTTCACGTATCGGACACGTATCAGGAACGTATCCGAGCGTAGTTGTGTCCGATACGTCCGGGATACGGATTCGTTTACCCCGAGAGAGTATCCGTGTTTCTTAGTCTCCAGTGGGGCTCGTCTTGGTTGGAACATCTTTGTAGCAAAGGTGGAAACACTCGCAAAGATACGGGTCAGTTTGGCATACTCCCCATCCCTTGGGTCGTAACTTCTTGCAAAATAGGTTACAGTGATACAATCCCCGACATGAGGTTGGCTGAGACCTTTTCTCATTTCTCATCAAAGCATATAGTGTCAAATCTCTCTCTTTTACATGAGAGGGAAAAAAAGTCTGAAATTAGATGAAAAGGATTAGTTGAATTGCAGAACAGGCTTTAGTGCAGTTACCATTTGTATATCTATATCTATATATATATTCTTCTGGAATAGTTTTGGAAACTAGAGGATCGGCCACCACTGCTGCTCCTCTTTCCGAAACAGTAAGAAATTCATAATTGATTGCTTATGAACTCCTTGCATGTAAGCCAAAACACTCCTCATGAACCTCAATCTTTGAAGGTAAATTTCCTATTGTATGTAGGATTTCATTACATATGACAATTAGATTACTTGACGTATACAAGTGATGGAAGCCGGTTAAGTATGGGCTTGACCTTGTGTATATAAACTCTTGATCGACACTCTCCTCTTGCAATCTATATGATGAATAAAATCTATTTGATGAAAAGTGACAGGGGTGTTAACTTCGTGTGATGAATAAAATCTCCCAGTAAAGCATATGATGCATGTATTTATCTATATGTTTAGAGTGTCAAATTGTGAAACAAAAAGCTGACTACAAAAATCATATCATGGTCAAGACAGAAAGATCTGATAGAAAAGTTGAACTGTACAGCTATAATAATCAATGTAGAGTCGGATAATCTAGAGCAAGACAGCAAGAAAGAATGTTGGAGCCCCGTGGAGATTGCTCTTTGCGACATTGTTGGAGCCCTGCGGCATCTTCTTTAGCCCCTGATGTAGCAATGCCTTCCTTTCCAACCAGCGAGTCCAAATGGGTTTGCAATGCTTTCAGTAGATCAGTACCGAAAACAAGTGGGTCTAGGCAAACGTTGGACTTGCTCAGACGCGTATATAAATTTGTCCTCAACAATCACCACAGAGTAAACCACATCATAAATTCCGCTTTAGCACATACTAGATTTCGCAAGGAAATAGAGCTATATAGTTAATTCAACGAAGATCCTGGTAATTAATTCTTAATTTGATACTGCATATCAGCTTTAGGGTTACAAAGTTCTACAAGCCTTTACCAACAAGAGGTTTTCAGAACAAGTAATGATGTTGCTTCTTTTCTTCGACCCATTACCGTGGGGTAGAAACACACCAACAACGTTGTTTGATCCCCAACTTTTAAAGCAAAAAGACTTAATAATCATGACTTGACATGTCGAATATTATCCACATGGACCTTCAATTTCTATTTTTTCGTCCAAATTTTGGGACTAATCATATGTTTCAGAGGAATCGAAAAGTATAATTTCAGGGACCGCAATTGAATTTAAACGTCTTTATCTTTGGAGCAAAAGGAAGATACTAATTCAATTTCCTCTGCTCAACTGTGATTTTCTATGTTGTCTTTTATTTCGTGTTCTTATTGTGTCTTGTTCAAGTCTATTGTTTTTGAAACTTCAATTGTTATCTACTTAAAAGTGTTTCATATGAAGTCTATGCGATATTATGAAACAACTTTTATCTCCAAAACGACTGCAAGTATTCCCTGGAGCTTGGACTGCTATTTTAGTCTACCTTGAAAATGCTGGCATGTGGAACTTCTGTGCGAGAACCTGAACTCGTGGTATCTGGGCCAAGAAGTATATGTGAGCATTGCCTGAAAACACCATCTACTGTGGCCTGCTCGCATCCTTACAGAAGTAAGATATTGCCACAGGCTCACAGCTACTTTTCCATGAACATTCTGTTGTTGTGACAATTACTTAACTGAATTTTGGTGAGATTGGAAAATATGCCTCGCACTTGACATTTTCTCATTCTTGGACAGACTTAGGACATTGGAGTTCCTATGCTCATATGGCGAATTTGTCTATGAACTATGAAGCTCAGTGTTGTACAGAACTAGGAATAATATTTTCTGTGACAATGAAGACTTCATTTTGGTGTATCTGCGAAAATGTTTTCCTGTTTCAAAACACTGTCTGGATAGTTTTTCTAATCTGTTTCAGCGTATTTCCTTAATCTAAAATCCTGTACTGATCCGTTCCCGGCTGTTTTTTTCCTTTTCCAGGGACCAGGCTCAGGGAGTCAAGTTCTCTGGTGCGCAATCTGCTGCGTGAACAGTTCTGGTTTCACTGTTTATAGCTATGCCTGGAGCTTTCATCAGGTAATTTGTTTAGGGGGGGTATAAAAGTGGGCAGGAATTGTATCAAGTTGGGAGAAGCTTCAATCTTCTCTAGTGTGCAGCTGGAGTAAGAATGGCGGTTGTATCCTCCTGCACGCATACCATCTTAAAGAGAGCCGGCATAGGAATTGGAATTTAATTTTTGAGCCATTTTTGTGGATGGATTGTTAGATTTCTTTTTATGATACAGTTCGATATGCTAGTGTAGATGTATGAAAGCAAGAATCTACTCGCTTCTTGTTCAACCAGGGCCGCACACCAGGGTCCCCGTTTCCTAAGCTACCATGGTAATAATTGATGCATATTTACATTTGTGGCAGTGGAGACCATGATATGGGTTTTCCATACACTGGGGTGAAGTATGGACTAGATCATTTGGATATAAGGTTGTGGATGAATGGAGGCCATGGACTTCTAAATTCAGTGGCGGAGCCAGGACTTTCAATCCGGGGGGCCAACAACCATAGGCATTTGATAGCTCTACCGATGCCTATAACGAGGCCAGAATTGCCCACTCATGAGTGGCATTACTAAGAGAGGACTAACTTCGTCCTCGATCCTTAAAAAGATCAATTATAACAGTTGTCAAATTAGCTTAGCAACTGCAAGCTTGACGGCTATGTAAACATTGATAATTTGAGACACTAGAAATTAGGGATGGAGCCCGGATTCGGCCACGGGGGTGGCAACATTCAATGAAAAACTAGTTACATGTTGCACAAAAAATATGAAAAAAAATTACTAGGAAGTCATATAATTGCATTTTTTTGTGAAAAAAATTACTAGGAAGTTACTCCTATATAATTACATTAATTCCAACCACAGTCCGTAAAGAAGCATGTAGTAAAAATGCTAAGTTTTGAGAAAAAATTTTATGTTTAAAGGTGTCACGTTTAATTTTTCTCCATTTGGTAAATTTTTTTTATAAACCTTTAGAGAGAGAGAGAGAGAGAGAGAGAGAGAGAGAGAGAGAGAGAGATGAGTATTGTGATCAAACACACAAAAGTAGGAGTAGAATTTTTTTCTTTCTATCATTTTCTGACATTCTCTTGTTAATTAAACGGATCCTTAAAGAAACGAAAAATCCAAATATCAAGGAACACAAAGATAGCCACCAAATATCATCACTTAATTTATCCGAAATCTGGGTAGAAAATGCATACAATCTAAATAATAAACACAAAATCCTCGAAATACATCGAGTTTGGGGAAAATTAACTGACCTGACCAGTGGCGACAATAACAGGATCTCTCATGAGCTCATTAGAAATAGGGCATCGAAACTCCTCAGGACAACAATTCAATCCCCCCTCATGATAATTCGATTTTTTCACAGAAACCCTTGTCCTGGATTTCACTTCTTTCAATTCACGCAGCGTTTGGGTGGCTCGATTGATGGTCGTCGTCTCCGCATTGGAATCGTCATTGCTATCGACAATTGCCCTGACTAGTCTTTGCAGCTCTCCGGCGCCTTCGTTAACATCGTCGTCGTTGGATCCCCGTCGAATACTCTGGGTTTCGCCATGAGATTGTAGAGAGAGAGAGAGAGAGATGTGGTTCTTGTTCTAATCAGAAGAATTACAGTCGCATTGTGCTGGTGTTGTTACCGCGTGTGGGTAAGGCCCCGTTCCACTAATTCAAAATATTAAAGTAGGGTGAGTTTGACCCAGTAGTGGGCTTTGGCTCAATGGTTAAAGCGCCTCACTCTACACTTCTCACCCTTGAAAAGCGTAAAAAACTGGCTACTGGCTTTTGGCTTTTTGAGTTAGTGGAACGGGCCTTATCCACACACGGCAACAACACCAGCACAATTCGACTGTAATTCTTCTGATTAGAACAAGAAACTCATCTCTCTCTCTCTCTCTACAATCTCATGGCGAAACCGGTATTCGACGGAGATCCAACGACAACGATGTTAACGAAGGCGTTGGAGTTGAAGAAAGAGCTGCAGAGACTAGTCAAGGCAATTGTCGACAGCAACAATGGTTCCAATGTAGAGACGACGACCATCGATCGAGCCACCAAATGCTACGTGAATTGAAGGAAGTGAAATCCAGGACAAGGGTTTCTGTGAAAAAATCAAATTATCATGAAGGGGGATTGAATTGTTGTCCTGAGGAGTTTCGGTGCCCTATTTCTAATGAGCTCATGAGAGATCCTGTTATTGTCGCCACTGGTCAGGTCAGTTAATGTTCCCCAAACTCGGTATATTTCGAGGATTTTGTGTTTATTATTTAGATTGTATGCATTTTCTACCCAGATTTCGGATAAATTAAGTGATGATATTTGGTGGTTATCTTTGTGTTCCTTGATATTTGGATTTTTCGTTTCTTTAAGGGTCCGTTTAATTAACAAGAGAATGTTAGAAAATGACACAAAGAAAAAAATGCTACTCCTACTTTTGTGTGTTTGATTAGAAAGAGAAAGAGAATGAGAGGAAATACAAAAAACTAAATAATCTTGTACAACAATGTTTAAGTTGGCAATTAAAAAAAAACAAAATTCTGCACCTTGTGAGAATCAAACTTAGGGTGGGAAGCATAGAGTGAGACGTTCTAACCACTAAGCCAAAGCCCACTACTAGGTCAAACTTGCCCAACTTTAGTATTTATAATTGTTCATTGCAAATTTTTTTTTTTTTTTTTTAAGAAGTGTGGGGGCCAGGGCCCACCCCAGCCCCACTGTACATCCACCCCTGCTTCTAATGGACAAGTTGTTGGGTAAGTGTATACTTTGGTAGATAAATCGCGGTCCAGCGCAAAAGGTTCCCACTAACCAGGCATCTAAACTGAAGATAGAGATCATTGGATATGTTTTTCATTTGCCTTCTTTGTTGAAATACGAATATTGTGTGGATGCAGGGATGGGGACGTACGGTTCAAGAGTACAAATGGCAAATATTGTTGGAGTTTTATCGCGGTTAGTTGGAGGGAAAAATAAGATGAAAGAATTTCAATGGCATTCATTGATAGGCGAGTAGTGAAAATAGGATTATTCGATGTTTCTTATTTTCCAAAGGAATAGCACATTTTCATTTTCCCTCTTATCATTGATTAAGTAGAGATTAAAGTGGAGCGTAAATGCCATTAATTTCTCATGATATACTCAAAATAAGATGTCGAGCCTAGCTAAAATTACTGAGTTTTTACGATTTCCCAAACAAAATGAGGTTCTAAAGAAGGTCCACTATCGAATCGATACATGTATGTAGGTAAACAAACCAAAAAAAAAGGTACATAATAAAGGGTCATGCTCACAGATTGTTAAGATGATGAAAATGAATCTCACAAATATATTGAATTTTTTTATTTTGGGTACTGTTCACATATTTTTGCTAAATAAATGAAAAGTAGACATATTTCCAATTCTTCTTGACGGAAGAAATTTGAAAAGAAAAAAAAAAAAAGAAGAGATAATTCAAAACAAATAATTTTTGGGTTCACTCTTCAGTTTTTTTCCCGAGCAGAACCCTCACTCCAAATAAGAAACCAATAAATAACAAACCAAAACATGCCCATGATCTTTATTTTGTCTAAATAAGTCGTACTATTTTCAAATTCATTTCACTTTATCCCAAGGCACAATTAAGTGCACATCCGAGCCGTTCACAATTAATGGTCCAGATTTCTACAGCCCTGTAGTGCAGGGTTGAGTTTTCAATTCCCACAATTAAACTAGCTATATTGCGCTCTAATTGTTTAGATGATATTTTATATTACTATGAATTAGTGAAGATATCAATAGATCCTAGCATATATAATTGCACGCGTAAGATATCCAAATATATATATATATATATACGGCCAGTCAGGGATCCCTGACTGGAAGCTTTTGGGTGTTTTAAAGGTTTTAAAAATTGTTTTTACAAAATCCGAACCGTCCAATGTGTTTAAAACGTGTTTTTAAGGGCACCCGCGAGAAATCGTCAAAAAAAAATACCGGAAAGACCTTGATCCGAGCAGTTTTTCACAAAAACTGTACATTTACAGTTTTGTGAAAAACTGTTTGGATCAAGCCCTTCCCGGTAGTTTTTTTTTATGATTTCTCACGGGGCCCCTTAAAAACACGTTTTAAACACATTGGACGGTTCGGATCATAAAAAAAATATCGGGAACGTGGAGGTCCGGAGGTCCGGAGCCCGGACTAGAAGCTCCCCCTATATATATAGCCACATTCATGATTTTTAACCCCTCTCTCTCTCTCTCTCTGCCCACTTTTTGTTTCTATAGAGAACTCTTTTGGTTTAAGACTCTAATGTAGGGTTCCATTTTGATAGTCCCTAACGAAAATACATGCAATGTTTAGACAAAGATAAAAGAGAATTTGTGAACTCCATTTTTCGGATTGAAGATCACGAATAACAACCAAGGTTTACTATTTTGTTTGTACCGTCAAATATTGTTGGTATGGAGGTTCCAAAGAACATTGTGCGTCTTGGCAAATTCCAAAGCCATGCCCTTGGAACATCAATAGGGCTAATGCTAGATTCATGATCAGCAAATACCTGCATGAAACAATACTTCTTTACTACTGCTTAATCAAAGAGTGTGTCAGCTGTATGAAATAAGTTGGATTGGGAGATAGGTGTATTAGTTACCTCATTAACTTGAAAATATGTACCATTAAGTGGAAAGCTCCCTCTCATAGCTGTTTGACATGGTATCTACTCATGGTGTGTCATTTAAGTGTTAGAGAGAGTTTGATGTAACTGGCTTGTTACATCTTATTTTCTCAGTCGGTAGTTTATGCATATCCTCACCAGAAGGGTCCCTCGCGAACAGTTAGGGAGTTTGCTTCTCGTATGCTACTGCATGAAACACATGTCTCCTCAGAACATAGATCGCCAAATTCTTGGGAGCTGCAACTGCTTTCTGGCGTTGAATTGAATTTGGAGTTTCACCTTATTTGACAGTTACACCTTTAGTAAAATTAATCAGCAAAACCAAAGAGCCTCATAAACTAAGAATTAGCTAATTGTCTAGGTTTCCATGTCCATCACCCCGGCTAGTCACAAAATGAGCTGGCTGAGAGCTTCAGTGCGCTATTTAGATGCTATAAAGAGGAATGGATGATTGTCCTATTTCTTTTCTTCAGACATAATAACTTCTTATCTTGTATAATTTGTGTGTGTTTTATACTTACCTGGTGACCATATAACAAGAAGATATGAGCATGGATCATCAAGTTCCCATTTGTCAAACTGCAAATTTTAGTAGGTTCAGATCACTAGAATGTTCATCTAGACATATGACAATCAAATAATCACTGGGAATGTAAATGAATTATACTCACTCCTTCCAATAGAGGATGTGAATCTGGGAGCTCATAGCTGCAAATGGGAAGAAAGAATCGGTATACGTTAGCATGATTTAACACGTCACTATACTCCGGATAAAGGGTTATTTACCGGGATACCCCCTGTAAGTATACATTTTTACCATACATGTGAAGACCCGAAAATTTATATTTATTTTTCGTAAATAACAATGGGGTAATGTGAGGAATTGAATGAAATGGTAAGATTGACTAAGTGTTGGTGTGTTGGTGAGATATATGTTGATTGGGGTGTG
>JAXBDA010004916.1:0-26672 GCA_036023075.1 Gaultheria prostrata
AGCCAAAACTACGAAAATACCAACAGAGGGCAAACCAAATTGATGGGTAAAAGCGTCCAAATTGACCAAAGTGTGTTAAGCATCCAAATTGGGCGTAGCCTCATATATGGCCTTCGGTTTTTGGATAATAGCCCTTTGGTTTGGATAAGTTCCTCTTGGATGGACTCTTGGTCCAATTAATGTATAAAGCGCGCGCACACACACATATATACACGCATTATGAAACCATTACAATGCTAAGAGATTGGCCTAATAGTGAATACAGAGAAAGAAAAACCAAAGACAATTGAAAACACCATGGTACACCACTATGTGTATCCCAATAGTACATCATCAAATTTCAACCGCCAAAAGTATTTTTCGATGTTCCTGAATTATTATTATTATTATTATTTTTTGTCATTCGATATACATCAGTGGGGGGTTAGCGGGGGAGTTAGAGAGTTAGTCCAGAGAGGGTCTAGAAGCTATCAATAGCACTAAACCCCAAATGCCTCTGCCGAGACTCGAACCCTCGTCTCACTTGTGGGAGAAACAGGAGATAACCGCTAGTCTACAAGTCCTTAGTTCGACGTTCCTGATTTGAAATGCTCTATTACCAGTCAAAGTTCTCTATTACCGGTAATAGAGTATTTCAAATCTGGAAAGTTGAAAAATACTTTTGGATGGTCGGGATCTGATGGTGTACATTTGGGGTACACACGGGTGATGTACCCGTAGACGCGTTCAAAGACAATATAGCATAGAATAAAGAAAAAAGATCTCTAACACGGAAAAGCTTGATCATTAGAACAAGACCAGAGCCAACCAGAATTGCCCGGGACAGTAGGTGTTGTCCCGCAGCAGGCTCTCTGCTTCCCTTGGAAGGGGGTCCCTACGCACATGGTGCGCTGCACCGTGCAACGTACATCACAGTCGTCCATCTCGAAAATTAATGGTCAGGATTCACCGAAGCTTTCTTACCGGTCAATACATATTTTCACTGGTAAGAAAGAGTCTGCAAATCCAAAATATTGAAAACACTTTGGATGGCTGGGATGCTGCACTGCACCGTGCTTCTGGAGCTACATAGGCCAGAGTGGCCCCGGCTCCCCAACTTCCTATTTTAAAGTATATTTTGTATATATTTTTTTAATAGATATTCTTAAAAAAAACTATAAAATTTCGACAGTAATTAAAATGTAAGAACAATTCTGATTCCGAGAACACTTAATCATGGTGAATAATACCGTGCAATTACGATATTGCGTTCATTGAATGATATGATAACAATAGTCGAGATTATTTTTTTCAAATTATCGAAACCGTCCCATAAAAACTCGAATGACTAGAGTTAGTCATGAAAAATCTTCGAACCAAAAGTTTTTTATAATCGGCCCCATCCAATTTCGATTTTTGGCTCCGCCACTAGTTTGTACCTAATACCTACATGTACGACTCAGATTTTTATTAAACATAAAACCTATATGATACAACTCATACCTTTCTCTGAACATGAAACCTATATCACCATATGATACAACTCATGCATAACTAATTAATAGTCATGCAGAGTTGATACATGCCCAATCCCTCTCTCCACTATTTCTTGCATGGTAACTCTAAAATATTAACCGTGATAGTTTGGGAAAATATAGAAGATACGAGTAATTTGGAAAATGTAGAAGATAGTTTGGGAAAATGTAGAAGATTTCATCACGTACTAGATTATTGTGGAGAGCTCTAAGGTATAGAAGGAAGGTGAAAGTATCTTAAGATATTTCTAAATACTATTATTTTAGAAGGTTAATGATAGGCCCTAGGATTAAATTGATCGAAGCCATTCATTGAAAAGGTGAAAGGCTATATAAAAGGAGGGAGGGCATTACCACAAGTATGGATTGAGGGAAGGTTATGGGAGTTTTATAGTCACATAGGGTAAAGAGTGTAAAGTTTCCTACAAGATTTACTTTATTTTCTTAAAGCCAATAGCAATCATGAGAAAATCTTAACAGTAACCCTTCCTTTTCGCTTCGTTTCTGTAGAGAAAGCAGATTGATAACCTTTACAAGCACATTCATCGAGATGTGACCCATTTCAACCAGGCGATACTTAACTGAGTAACGCAGAGAAGTGCTACTTTTTCTACATTTTCTCCGTGAACCCCTCAACAAAAGGAAAAAAGCAAACATGAAATTCCTTTTCAATATAGATGGATCGATTGAATCAGTAATCTCTGCTCCAAGCATCTTCTACCATGCGTATCGACACAAGATTTTCGTGTGACTCACGACCAAAGTCCATGGCAAGATCCAGCAACCCGAGACTAGAAGAATACAAGCATAAAGGTAACAAGTATAGTGACGCTTTTGCATTAAAGTTAACTCGACAAAATACAATTTCAGCATCTTCACTGAAATAATGCAAGCTAATTTTCTGTGGTAACAAATAAGCTATGGTAACCAATAGTTTGGCTCCGATCCAATCCTCATAAAATTGGAGGCTCAACCTATCCTGCTCTTGTAAAAAGGAAATTCGATTATCGGAATAACTACCTATTCAAATGACTAATGGATTGGGATATGTGGAAGGTGAACAATCATGAATGGACAAGGAGTCTACACACGCAATCGCATGTAGTTGCGTGTGGAAACTCCTTGTGCATTCAAGGTTGTTCTCCTTCCACTTATCCAACCCATTAGCCATTTGAAAAGGTAATTATTATTCCCATAATCGATTTACCTTCTTCCCAGAACATGATATTTGATCATCCAATTTTATGAGGATTGGAGAGGAGCCAAACTTAATGGTTTCCATAGATTATTTTTTTTTAATTCGTAGGTGTCAGAAGGTAACAACTATAGTGACATTTTTGCATTAAATTTAACTCGAACAAATGCAACTTCAGCATCTTCACTGAAACGATGCAAGTTAGTTGTCTATGGTAACCAATAATCTATGGTAACCAGTGGGTTGGCTCCTTTCCGGTCCTCCTAAAATTGGAGCCTCAACTTATCCAACTCTGGTAAAAATGTAAACTGGTTCTTGAATAATTTCCTATTCTAATGATTAATGGATTGGGATAAGTGGAAGGCGAACAATCATGAACGAACTAGGAGTCTCCACATGCAACTACAGCACATGTAGTTTCGTGTGGAGACTCCTTCTCCATTCATGATTGTTCTCTTCCCACTTATCCAATCCATTAGTCGTTTGAAAAGGTAATTATTATTCTAAGAATCAATTTACCTTCTTACCAGAGCAGGATATGTTGATCCTCTAATTTTAGGAGGATTGGAGTGGAGCCAACTTGTTGGTTACCATAGATTATTGGTTACCATAGACAACTAGCTTGCATCATTTCAGTGAAGATGCTGTAATTGCATTTGTTCGAGTTAACTTTAATGAAAAAGCGTCACTATAGTTGTTACCTTCCGACACCTACGAATTGAAAACCCATAACGACTAGCTTGCATCATTTTAGTGAAGATGCTGAAATTGCATTTGTTTGAGTTAACTTTAATGTCAAAGTGTCACTATAGTTGTTACCTTCCAACACCTCTGAATTAAAAACCAATAATCTAGGGTAACCAACGAGTTGGCTCCTCTCCAATCCTCTTCAAATTGGATGCTCAACTTATCCTGCTCTTGTAAGAAGGTAAACCAATTCTTGGAATAATTTCCTATTCCAATGACCAATGGATTGGGACAAGTGGAAGGCGAACAATCATGAATGAACTTATGCAGAAACCATGTCTGGGATTGGGTAATTTTTTTAGCATTTTATGGTTTTTGAACTTTGCATTTTAGTTGTTATTTCAAAAACTTTGCGTAACATGTTTTCTGCATTTGTTTTGATTGGCAAAATATTGTATGTAGGTCGATTGGTTGAAGAGAAGATCAATATTTCATCACTTTTTGCTCAAGATGGAGATTTTGATCTTGCTAGCTAGTGTTGGTTGGAACTCAATTGAAGGTTTGCATCAAAAGGCACCATTTTTGTATCAACATATGTAGCTGGAAAACTTTGTTTTGAGATATTTGAGCCTATGATCTCTTTGTCAACGTTATATAACTAGCTATTGGCTTCTTTTTAGACTTCAACAATGTTAGATGAGGACTTAGTTTGTATAGAACAAGGTGTTAATATAAGGTATTTCTTTTTGGCAGTTTGGCTCCACTATTGATTTTTGTGTTTCTTTTCCGATGGAATGAAAGGTAGGATCATCAAATATAGCGATTATATCAGGAAAAAAAAGAATGATCATATATAGCGTTCATTGAGTGTTGCAATAAATTTCTTAAACTTAGCAGTTTTTGTACGCTATAAAAGATTGTTGATTGCCTTTTAAATAAAGGCTATTCAAGTCCCCCATTTATAGAAAGTAAAAAATGCTATGAAAGATTGTTTATGCATAACAATATACGAGTGTTATAAAAGATCTGATAGCATTCTAGCAATGCTATTAAATGTCTCCCACCGGATCCAAAAAAATGTCCCACTTATAGTAAAATGAAACTCTAACTTGGCGAAATATATTATAAGCAAGAGGAAAATATTTATTATATATTTACATGCAAAATTAGCCATAAATACGGTAAAATAGTTTTGATATAGTGAAAGAATGCCGGCAAAATATTTTTTAGTAGAGGTCCTTGCACTTTTTCGGGCTTCGAGCCATAAGTGAAGAAAAAAAATCCAAACCCTCTCTCTTTCCTTTTTCTCTGTTCCCAAACCTGGGCGACTCCTTCCCCCACACCGATTCTGCTACCTCACCGAAGCCACCTCCGCCAATGCATTCTCCGATGATGCTCTGATCTCTTCCTTTGAACTCGAACTCTAGGTGTGCAGTAGATCAAACACTGAGTGATGGTTTATCTCATAACTCTGGGCTATACTTCTCACCTGCATCGAAGCCATGGGAAGGCCCTCTTTCTCTGCTCAAAATGTCGGAAAAAGAAAGATTACCTGGAAGGAAAGAGGCCTAGTAAACCAGAGACCAAACCAACTAATGAGATTGAAACCCTTATAAGAGGCCTAGTAGACCAACGTCCAACCTTAACTGCACAATCTGGAAAACCAGTAACTATTTCTTCAAATTTTCAGTTTTGTACATATAAATGGGTTAGATTACTCTTTTGATTGGAAGCTTCAGTGGTGCCAATGATGATTGTAGTGGTGATGCTAGTTCAGAAGATGATCAGTGAGATTTCACTTAGTTCAGAAGTTTTTAGTTTTTATGACGATTAGTGAGGTATCACTAATTTGCCGTCGTCGTCACTTGCCGCCACTGACCTCCTATCAAAGAGTAAACTGGAAAGGTTGCAAAAACGTGAATCACCCTTGCATATGCAACCACCCACGCCGCTTTGCGGCTCCACATCCTCTGACCTCTTAAAAATACTACACATCGTATCAACTGTTATTTACTGGACGCAAACAAAAAAATTGAACACAGGTGTTTAAAATAGGAGTACCAAAAATGCCTAGCCACGATTCACGAGGAATGCCAAGATGGCGATGCTGAACAAAAGTAAATTCATTTGCGCAAATACAGTTTTTTGGAAGCCAAAAATTTCATCAAGTAGCCTGATTCCCAAAACACAAGCTCAATGCTTACAGGCCAGGTTGTGAAAAATCACAACCAAGAAATCTACAATGAGCGCATGTAAATAACCCCTATGTTATACAAACATATGGTCCTCTATATTGAAGCAAGGAGAAATTGGATCGGAGCAAAATCCCATATTTAAACAGGAAATAGATAAGAATTTTAATTGATCATGCAAAGTAGTCTTGCTTTCGGAGTTGGGACTTAGGGATTTGCTCTCACCTAAGGTCTCATGCTCGATTCCCCTTGCCAACAAACTCTTGGGGCCACTAGGGATTTTGCCTGGTCATTACCTTCAGGGCCCCGGAATTAGTCAAGGTGCGCGCAAGCTGGCCTGGACATCCGGTTATTAAAAATTAATAATAATAATTGATCACAAGCGTGTAGGCATTAACATAATATGGGAGTAGCTAATTTCAATCTACCAAATGTAACATAATATGAAACCATGCAAATATGAAGTACTCGAAGCGATAAAGAACCAGACATCCCAATACTGCACCAAGAACAAAGTTACTTGGCCATAGATCTGATGAAACAAAAATCATTTTTCAATCTACTGTTCCAACATCATATCAATGAGTTTTGTCAAACTTATCCTTTATTCATCCTTGAAGTACTCATGTTGCAATGCATCTTCAGCGCTAATTCTTCCACTCGGATTCAAGCAAAGCAATCTCTGCATTGTATGTTTAACACCATGCGTAAAAATTCATTTTCATCTATACAAGTTTGTATGCATGTATATAAATGCACACATACAAAAAAACTTATGAATTGTAAAATTACCAGCTAACTTAAATTTGGTAACTTAACTGTGAGAAGGTCAAGCTCTGAGTCACTGATATTTTTCTGCTGCTTTTTTAACCTCTCTGCTAAATTCTATACACCAAGTCACAAATGGCAAGTGAATAGCTGGTCAATCGTCCAAAAAAAAAAAAGTTACAAAGAGTGATTACCTCAGCCTTGTGTATCATTGAAGAATCAATTCTGACAAGTTTGGAAATTCCAGGCCATGTCTCCTCATTTGGCACACCAAGGACCCTTAACAATGGAATTAAGCATGTGAATAAATTCCAATAAAAGGGTAGATCATAGAGATAAAACGTATCTTAGATCACGCAACTCGAATATGCACAACAGCTGTGAAGCAGAAGAATCCTTAAAGAATAGGGGACCTCCAAGCAACATCTCAATGTGTGCACAACCCGCTGCCCATACATCAACAGCAGAAGTATATCTAGAAGGATCAACCAGCTGCTCAGGTGCCATATAAAAACACGTTGGTCCCTGCAAAAGCCTACAATAATTTAGGCCCAAGAGAAGAACTACTAAAAGAATAAATACCACACGTATAGGTATGAGCAAACACACATATGTGTATTGGTGCCTACTTATTAATTAGTGATATATTCATCAACTTGAAAAGTATCGATATCAAGATGACAAAATTCATACAGTCCTTGAGAATGCATCTGAAGGAACTCTGCAACCCCGTGCCAACCCAAAGTCGGCAATCTTGACATTCTCTTTCTTGAGATCAAGCAATATATTTGCTGGAGAAAGATCTCTATGAATTATATCACGGGCATGCATGTAGGCCAGACCCCGAAGTATTTGTAGCAAAAGCTTCTGCCAGTGGTAGTACAACTATTAGAAAATGCAACTTGATTAAAAAAAGTTTACAAGACATAAAGATACAAACCAAGTTTACCTTTCTGAATATAAAGGCCTTATCATAGTCAACATTGATGAAATCGAGCAAGTTCGGACCCATCAGCTCAAAAACCAATGACACAGATCCAGCATCGAGTATTACATTCTTTAACCTGTTCATCAAAATAACCTAGGACAACTTATAATTGAAACAAGGAAAAAGTAACAAATATTACTCCTTGTCTACCTTGTTATACTCTCGTGATGCAACTCCATCATGAAGGCAACTTCCCTTAATAACGTGCTTGGATAATCTTCAGCTCCTAATTGAGATTTGCTAATCTTTATTGCTACATCTTCACCATCTGATAGATCCTTTGCCAGATAAACCTCGGCAAAACTACCTTCACCAAGCTTCCTAGTAATGTCATACTGCCAAATTAACAATCATTATAGATATTTAATTATAGGATTCCAACAGAATTAAAAAGACACATTAATACTGCAAACGGGAATAAAACCTGATCCAGTTGACGAGCCGACATTGCCCAACTACCAATGAAAGCACTGGAACCTACTGTTCTGAGCCCGGAAAAAATGGAAAGAGCAGGGAATTCACTTAGCCATGTAAATTAAGCAACACTGGATCAGTACTTCAAGTCCGAACTTGGAAACAAGCATATTACAAATCAGCACACAAAATAACCACCAAGCTGTGGAGGAAGAAACCGGACTGAAAAATCACTTTCCGAACCTCAATGATAATGTAAATGAAGGTACTATTCAAGGACCCTCTACTGGGAAAACCTTACTTTCAATCTTGAGCTCGATGAACAGTTCTCTTTAGTGGTGGAGCAGACAATTTTTCAACCTTTCACTTCGAAAGATGGGAAAATAATATACCAAAAATCAAATCAACATCTATGCTTCAACAGAAAATAAAAAGAATTACGAAGTTATGGAGACAAAAGCAATTCCTTTTGTTCTTTAGACATAATGTGATTAATTGTTATTCCCAATAAATGACCACTTTCAAACTCAACCCATAAATAATTGAAGTAATTTCAAGAGGTGCACAGATTGTATAACCACAAAGGCACTACTAAGATTAGTTCTCTACTGCCATAACTCCAATCTCAGGTAATTGATCCTTTTTAGAGAAACCAACTCCTCCGCATGATGCGTCATAAATCCACATATAAAATAGATTTAGAACAGATCCCTTTAATTATATAACTGATTTTAATTATACCATGAAATACAGTTTTAAATGTTAATCGAATTACTAAGGATACAGTCTTCAGGGAATTCGAATTTTCCTTGCCCTCAATGGGTATGCTGATGTTGTGTTCCCGTTGACAAAATGTATTTTAATTTTCCAAAACCAAGGTATCTAAGGTCTAAACTTTAATAGTGCACGACAAAACCATACACAACACGTACATTACTTGTGGAGAACAGAAACAAATTCTAGTTTTGTGAAACCATGTCAGATAACAAATCTAGAATAAAGAAATCCAACTTCACTATCTGAACATGAATTAAACTTTTGTTTCCTGATAAATGAAACCAAATGAAACAGAAGCTGGTATGGCCCGTTGGACTAACATAACTGCATTTCTAACAGTAAATTGACCCACAGAAAAAAAAAAATACAAAAAACCCCTAAAGAACATAAACAAATGAAATATGATGTTAATACAAATATTAATTATCTTCACACAAACCAAAAACCTCACACCGAAAAGAACAAGATTTGAATCTTGTAAGAATGAACCACCACAAGGTCTTATGTTATCTTGTTGTTTTGATGTCGTCGGCTTCTCGCATTCGAATTGAACCTGAGAGCAACTTAAATACAATAACTATGACATCATAATTCAACGACTTAGCTTCTATGGGAAAGAAAGTATGTCTTCCAATTTTATGCCTAAAAGGTCACTTTCAAATTGCATTTGTGGGTTCAATTAAAAAAGAGGCAGAGCTAAAACTATGGTCACAAGTGTAATAGATTGCCTGAATAAAATGCGAAATATGACCCATAATTTGGTCAATTTTGAATTTTGGACAACCCTCTTGTCGTACATTAGAGAGCTTTTAAAAGTGAGTGGTGAATCTTTTTTGCATTTATCAAAATAATATCAGCTAATATTGCTCAATAGTTGAAATAAAGATGCAATAAGAGCAGAGTGAGCTACAAAAGGAATTAAACATTAAAGTGATGGAAAGGTATTGACTATACTAAGCAAGTGCATTGAGTAAACATATAAGAAAGCTATATCCTTGATTTTCTCTCTTGCATTGCTTATTCTCCTTAGTATTGATTATTCTTTCTTCTCTATACTTCATAAATATAAAAAAGGTCAGGGAAAATCCTTCAAATGTCATCTCATGTTCAAACTCTCTCTCTCTCTCTCTTCCTAACTAATCACACTTCACGTTAAAGAGCAAATCGATGAGAGACAATATCCATTAAACAAAAAGAAAAATCCCTTTCTTCAGTGCATACCACGTGTACCGAGTAATACTCGATCTAACACAGCTCAATAAAATTAATCATGGACTTGTGAAGCTTCCATTTATTGATCTTTGGTGCGCACACAATCCCCTTTGCGCCTTTTTACCAACCTAAAACAGGAAATCGGAGACGATACCTACCTATTTCCCATTAACATTTTGTAAAAATAAAATAAAAAACTATTCATGCGTTCTGGAAAAGCATTAGATTCACATGAATTACATGCATAAATCATGGTATACGTTGCATTTACAATATTAAAAAAGCAGGCGAGGGAGAGGGTGAAAGACTACAAAAGAGAAACCGAAGAGGAAGAGAAACAAGAGCTACCCTGCGGTAGACGTGGCCACTCGAGATGTAGGAGAACGAAGGAACAATGACCGGCGTTGGTGATGGGGGCGCCGCCCAGAAAGGGCCGGAAGAGATGTCTCCCTTCCTTGGACGGAAATGTGAAATGCGTTCTAATTCGAAAATTTGAAAATAACCCTAACCTTTCACCAAAATCACCCATAGGTACCTGACCTTCACAGAATATCACATAACTACATGTACTATTTAATAACTAATCAATTTCGCCCCTACCGTCACTCTCAACTTAAAAACTAACGGGATGGGCGACGTAAACTACACATGACCATTTGCTTTCTTGAAAATTCTTTGAATCTCTACTTTCATTTTCAAAAAAAAAAAAATTCAACTTAAATTCAAACACATCCCTCTACATTTCCTCACTATCTGTCCATAATTCTCCTCCATGGATTTCACTATCTAACCTATCTTGCCTTAACCCCTGTAAAATCCGTTGTTACATTTCCAATTCCCCTCCTCTAAAACCCAACTGCCTTCCACCCCATTTCTCTACACTCAATGGGTAACAATTCTCTACTTAAATACTCTTCACATACTCTTCATAAAACCAATCTTTTACTCAAATACTCTTCAAGCAACCACTCCTCATCCACTACCTCTGGCACCTCTCGCCCCTATTTTTCAACACAACCAAGGTGGAACCATCGCCTACACCCGTCGCACACCACCACCACTTTTTTTTTGCACGGCAAAAAGATTTATTAATTTTCGAAAACACATTACAAAGATTAAAAGGGGTCGAGACAAGACAAACAAATGCCACCCCGGACCCAAAGGGAAAAAACATCAGGATAACAAGAAGTCAACCCGATAAACACAACCAAAAGGGGGAAAAACCGCTCCAAAAACAGCATTCTAGCAAACTCCAACAGCTGCAAACACCTTAAAGCACTTCCCCTTAACAAAAATAGGACTAAAATGATCAAATGGCAGCAAAATAAGGAATCGAACCACTCCAGAAACAACATCCTAGCAAACCCCAACAGCTGCAAACACCTCAAAACACTTCCCCTTTAGGACAAAGAGGATCACACCATATTTTGCACACCACCACCACTTGTCTCCGCTGTTCTTTATCACACCATACATGGCAGGAGTGAGATTCTCCTCTAAAGATACTCGTCGGAGATCCTGATGGCGGCATCGGGTGGAGAATCTCCTTTGAATTGAGTGGTGGTTTAGTTTTGGATGAGTTGAATGAGTGGGTGTTTCCAGTAGGGAGAGTGAGAGTGGGATAAGGGCCTTTTGGTAAATTAGATTGCACATACACACACAAAGTGACAATAGGGGAAAATTGATGAGCTATTAAATAGTACATGTGTGTATATGACATTTCATGATCATCAAGTGCCTCTGTGTGATTTTGGTAAAAGGTCAAGGGTTATTTTTAAATTTCAATATGGCCATGTGTAGCCCATGTCACCATTTCGTTAGTTTTTAGATGGCGGGTGATGGTAGAGGGGAAATTGATGAGTTATTAAATAGCACATGTATTCATGTGATATTTTGTAAATGCCAGGTGTCTTTGTGTGATTTTGGTGAAAGTTTAAGGTCATTTTGAAATTTTTCCTAAAAATAAATAAATAGCAAAAGTAACACCAAGATGTAACACCAAGATGTCAGGGTTATCTTAGATACTTTCACTAATTTTTTGGATCGCCGGAATTGGTCGGCGGAGGTGGTCAGCAGAGGTGGGGTGGTTTTATTTATTTATTTATTTATTTTTGAATTTTTAATTTTTTTTGGGTCACCGGAAGTGGTCGACAGAGGTCAGAAGAGGTAGGAATTGTTTTTTTTTTTTTAATTTTCAACTTTTAAAAATTAGTGACTTTTCACTAATTTTTTCAGTCTCCGGAGGTGGGGCGGTGATCGGCCGGAGGTAAGAGTTGTTTTTTAATTTTAATTTCCTCTACGAAATTAGAAGTTTTAAAAATTAGTGACATTTCACTAATTTTTTTTTTGTTGCCGAAAGTGGCCGCCGAAGGTTGGAGTGGTGGTCGGCCGGAGGTGGCGTGGTCAACTGGACGTAGGAGTTGTTTTTTTTTTTTTCAACTTTTAAAAATTAGTGACATTTCACTAATTTTTTTGTTCGCCGGAAGTGGTCGCCGAAGATGGGGTGGTGGTCGGCCGGAAGTGGTCGCCGGAGGTAGGGTGGTGGTCGGCCGGACGTAAGAGTTTTTTTTTTTTTTTTTATAACTTTTAAAAATTAGTGACATTTAACTAGTTTTGCAGGAGGGTATTTTAGTAATCATGCATCAACCTTGTCTTTATGTTTGATTGCAAAAGTTTCTTGTCATTCCCTTTAAAAATGTCAAATATTTTGGATTTTTGGCTAAGTGACCCTAAAAACTACCTTATCCAAAAGTACAAACTTAGAAGTTAATTTGTAATCAAAACTTAGATATTAATTTGTAATTTTTCTGGGGTATTAAGCATGGTCCAAGACTGTTTTGGATAGAGGTCAACATGCTTTCAAACTCGAACATACTCGTCAAGCAAAAAGTAAGATTAACCTAGGCCAAAAAGATGAGAAAGTATTATATACATGTTCCAGGAAACATGTACCATTTGACCAATTGTATTTCTTACTTTTTGTTTTTCTTCTATTTTCAATATAGGGGTTGATTGAATTACATACCGATTAAGGAAAATCAAATGGAGGTCTGTCTACTTATTTTAATATTCTACGATTTTCAACGGTTTTTTTTATTATAGCTTTTCTACTCTTAATTTCTTTTCATTTCTCCCCACATAGCTCAAATGCTAAGCTAATTGAAGGCTATGGTGAAATACCTATAGCTTTCAATTAGCTATAAGATCTTTTAGTGGGGATGAAGAACACAACTACAAAATTTATGAGAACTATTCCCAAGTGTTGGAGGACTATGCCGATGCTCTGAAGCAACTCGGAGATTGTAATTAGATGTTCCATATATCGGTCAATGCCGGTATATTCATCCTGACATACGAAAGTTACTGTAAAAGTATCCAGTAAATATTAGCTAGCTATTTGCTTTAAAGAAATGTTATAGACCATCTAATCAAGAAGCTTTATACTATTACCCTATAGGTGTAGGGTAATCATAAAGCTCACTCTGCCAATAAGCTTCCCCACACCTTACTTTTGGATCTTCCAACAACATCTTAAAATTTTCCATCCCTCCTTTTTATGTTATAGTATTTCACCCTTTCCATGAATTGCTATGGTCAACTTAATTAATCCTACGACCTATCATTAACCTTCTAAAATAAGGTTTAGAAATATCTTAGATACTTTTACCATCATTCTATACCCTAGAACTCTCTACGATTATCTAACGGGTGATGAAACTTTTTACATTTCCCCACACTATGTTACGGTTAATATTTTGCAGTTACCATACAATAAGTAGTGGAGCAAGGCATTGGGCATCAACTTTGCATGAGTTTTTAATTTGATATGTATGAGTTGTGTATCATACAGGTTGTATGTTCAGAGAAAGGTATGAGTTGCTTCACATAGGTTTTACGTTCAGAAAATGGTATGAGTTGTATCATGCAGCAGTTTTATGTTCAAAGAAGGATATTTGAACATGTGTCAACTTCAATTTGCTACACACTAAATGTAATACCCCAGATTTGGGGATAGAGATTGTTTAGTCTCATGTTGGAAGTCTACATGGGTGATCTTGGGCATATAACAAACCATGTAAAAGACTACTAGTACCTTAGGGTTAAGTATTTTTGGCCCATGTGGTATGGCTTGTGGATCAAATTAAGGTACTGGACTAGTTGTTTAGCTGGGGCATTACAAATTGTACCAGAGCAGCCGATGTACACGACCATGTGGGTTACGACAATAAAGAAAAGAGTGGGAGAGGCCATGGTGACTCTGGTCACTAGGGAACAGACCTAAAGAGTGGTGACTCTAGTGCTCAACCCCTCGCGAGGGCGCGGGGTCATAAAGGAGGAGAGATTGTAATACCCTAGATTTGGGGATAGAGATTGTTTAGTCTCACATTGAAAGTCTACATGGGTGATCTTAGGCATATGACAAACCATGTAAGAGACTACTAATACCTTGGGCTTCAACATTTTGAGCTATGTGTGTGGCTTGTGGATCAAATTAAGATACTGGGCTAATGGTCTACGTGGGGCGTTCCAAGCCTCATTCAAGGCGTCTATATTGGACCTCCTAAACTCTTGAGCCGGCACTGCTTCTAAGTTCTGATTACAATTAACTTCTAAGTTGGTACTTTTGGACAAGGTAGTTTTTAGGAGTAACAATTAGTAAAAATTAATTAATCATTTGCTCAGGCTTGCCATCGTTTTCTGTTACTATCAATAATTAGCTTTAAAGCACGTGTAGTGTGTAGCTAATTGAAGTTGACACATGTTGAAATATCCTTCTCTGAACATAGAAATGAACATGACACAACTCATATCATTTTATGAACGTAAAACCTATATAATGCAACTCATACCCTTCTCTGAACATAAAACTTATATGATACATCTCATACATATCAAATTAAAAAAAAAAAAAACTCATGCAAAAGTCGATGCCCAATGCCTCGCTCCACTACTTCTTGCGTGGTAACTGCAAAATATTAATTATACAGTTTAAGAAAATGTAAAAGGTTTCATCATGCACTAGAATATACTAGAGAGCTCTCGGGTATAGAAGGATGGTGAAAGTATCTAAGATATTTCTAAACATTATTTTAGAAGGTTGAAAATGTAGAAGATTTCACCACGCGCTAGATTATCATAGAGAGCTCTAGGATATAGAAGGATGGTGAAAGTATCTAAGATATTTCTAAACATTATTTTAGAAGATTAATGATAGGCCCTAGGATTAACTAAGTTGATCATAACCATTCATTGAAGAGGTGAAATGCTATATATAGGAGGGATGGAAGATTTTAAGGTGTTGTGAGAAGGTCCAAAAGTAAGGACTGGGGGGAGCTTATTCCCAGAGTGAGCGAAAAGAAAAGAAAAAATTCGTGGTCCATTGGCCTATACCACTGGTATGTGAGGAAATCATACGGCTCAAAATCAAATTCCATTGAGATCCTCACATCCCAAAGCTAGAAGGGCATAAAGGTAGCAGTTACAACAGTATTAACTCTGTTAGCACCTTCTACCGCGGTATCAGTGCGAGGAAATCATACGGCTGAAAGCAAAAGTCATAGAGATTCGCACATCCTAAAGCTAGAAGCTTAGCAGTCACAACCGTAATAACTCCTTTAGCACTTTCTACCACGGTATCAATGCGAGAAAATCACATGACTCAAAACCAAAGTCCATTGAGGTCCACACATCCCAAGGCTAGAAGGGCATACGTGTTGCAGTTGCAACCGTAGTAACTCCGCCAGCACCTTCCATCGCGGTGTCAATGTGAGGAAATCATACGGCTCGAAACAAAGTCATTGAGATCCACACATCTCAAAGCAAGCAGAGCATATGCGTAGCACTAACAACCGTAATAACTCCGCCAGCACCCGGTAGTTACTGTTACGGTTGTGCCAGCAACCGTAATAACATCCACACATATTACGGTGGTTACTGTTACGCTTATGCTCTTCTTGCTTTAGGATGTGTGGATCTCGATGACTTTATTTTGAGCCGCATGATTTCCTCGCATCAATACCGCGGTGGAAGATGCTAGCGGAGTTATTACGGTTGTAACTGCTATGCTTATGCCCTTCTAGCTTTGGGATGTGTGGATCTCGATGGACATTGTTTTTGAGTCGTGTGATTTCCTCACATTGATACCGTGGTAGAAGGTGCCGGAGGAGTTATTACCGTTGTGATTGCTAAGTTTATGCCTTAGCTTTGAGATGTCGGGATCTCGATGACTTTATTTTCAGCCATATGATTTTTTCGCACTGATACCGCAATAGGAGGTGCTGGCGAAGTTATTATGATTGTAATTGCTACGCTTATGCCCTTCTAGCTTTGGGATGTGTAGATCTCAATCGAATTTGATTTTAAGCCGTATGATTTCCTTGCATTGATACCGTGGTAGAAGGTGCTATAAGCCAATGGACAGCAAATTTATCAGTGCGAGGAAATCATTCGGCTCAAAACCAAATTCCATCAAGATCCACACATCCCAAAGCTAGAAGGGCATAAGCATAACAGTCACAACCGTTATTACTTTTCCAGCACCCACTACAGGAAAAAACACATTTGGTGACTAAGAATTTGGTCACTAAAAAGCCCTATTTAGTCGCCAAAGGTCTACCGTGATCAGAAATAATTTGGTCACGTATCCTTGGTCACAGAAAGGTATCAGTGACCAAATTTGTACTGGTCACAAAAACCATAACATTTAGTGATTAAAGTGTGGTCACAAATGTATCCTTTTGATGACCAAATTTGCGCTGGTCACTGATACCTAGTGGTCGCTAAATGATTCTTTCGGTGACCAAAAAGTTGGTCATTGATTTCATCTTTCAGTGAGTAAGATTTTGGTCGCAACTGTGATATTTCGGTGATCAAAAAGTTGGTCATTGATTTCATCTTTCAGTGAATAAGATTTTGGTCGCAACTGTAGATTTTGGTCATAATTGTGATCTTTCGGTGAGCAAAAAGCTAATTATAAATTAAAGATAAAGAATACTATATTCTCAACACCGGCGCAAAGTGATGAACTTTAGATCAACGTGAAGCGCTCTGCCCCATGATCACCTTAATCAAGAACTTGATCTGATTTTGTCCCGCGTCATGATCCTTCGTTGGTCGGAGTGCATTATTTGAATAAACGATTTTGAATCACGGATTGAAAGCCGGAATAGGAGGTTTGAGGTTGACGGGATGCCGATGGGATAAGTACTTGTGAAGGCCGACGGGATGGAGGAATAGGATGGAGGTTTGAGGTGGTGGAGGTTTCCTCCCCCATTTATTGTGAAACGGCAGATTTGAACTAAAGGAAAGCATGAATTTAGGAAGTTGTTAGGCATCTATATCCCAAATTAGCGCTAAGGACCTCCAACTTTAGAATTTAATCCAAAAAATTTGTACCTATATATATAGGTATATATACATACATAAGGGTAAATTTGGGTTTATCTGAATCTGGGGATCAAAACATAACTCCAAAAATAGGCTGGGATGATAACATACGTTATGGTGCTTCCGAGATGATTACTTAAGTTCCCCTTCATATATAGTAACATTTTGGTGTGTCTCGTAATTTTTTATTCATAGAGGTAATCAATTTGTAACAATTTTAAGTTTTAGGGGTGTGCATGATACTCACATAGTCAGCTGCATAAGAAAATGAGTGATCGTCGATCATCTATTCTAATATATAAAGGGGGAGCACCAGTTTGGTGTAACCCAATTTTGAAGCCTGTCACAAAAGTGATTTCCTTTTTTGCCCCTGGAAAAAATTGCTTAGCCAGAAAAAAAATGCTTCAAAACTGCCACACAAACTGTAAGGGCAAAACAGTAAGAGGCCACATACACAACACCCACGTATAAAACTGTACAGTTACCACAGAGCAGTTAACACCCTGCAAAGTTTTCTCCGAACTCAAAAAATCAAAAAAACCATGGCTGTCTGCCAATGATCCAGCCATTTTAAGAGATCGGAAAGGAGTAATTTGCACAAAAATCCAAGAAAGTACAGAAGGTACCCATAGTTTTATCCATGTATATGTGTTGTATGTGTTGTCTCACCATTCCTCATTTCCTTAATGAAAAATCAAAAATAAAAAATCTCCACTGATCGGTTCTTCTCTCATTAATGCTCTGTTTATGTAGTGCTCTGTTCATGTCTACTTAACTTTTCTGCCCCATCCATTTTTCTCCATTTGTATTTTTACACGATTGAAACACGAGAAAGGGAGAGAGACGGGTCAATTGAGAAAAAATGGAAAATTAATGTACTTTAGAAAATTACAGTAGTACTTTAAAAATCTCTGTACATATACTTTAGATTGTGAAACTAAGAAAAAAAATTTAAGATTGTTTTTTGCACTGTTAAATCTTACAATGTAAAAAAAATACTATTAAAGTACATTTTACTTTTTTAATTACAATAAATTTGTTGAATCAGTCCCAGTTTGCACTATTCGGTGTTCGAACACATTTTCCTATTTTTGAGATACAACATTACTATCCGTGCGGTAAAATAGAAAGTGTAACCTGATGTTGTGTTTCAAAAAAAATATGCAACTTTCGATGATAAAAAAAGCAAAATGTAACTTGATTTTGTAACCTGTGTGCTATAAAAAATCTTCCTCAGTAAAATTTTAGAACATTTTGGAGGAAAAAAAAACATTTTGTCTTCATAGATTACACCCCTAAAACAAATCTAAAACAATTCTATATTATGATATAACTATGTTGTCATACAGGAATTCGATATAGAAAAACAGTACTTCCTCTATGGGATAATTGTGAAATTGTGAAGATGAGAATACTACAATGGATGATACACAAATGGAAAAATAGGTAATTATTTGTTCAATCATAGTGTTCCTTTTCATTTCAGTACAAGCAAACTGTTTACATAATTTTGGAATTAAACATATCTCGAACACTGAATTCTGAATCGAATTTACGACACTGACTTTACAAACTATGCAGGTTATAAAGATAGACATTTATTGTGTAAAATGGATGTTTTGCTTTCGAGGTAACACGATTCATTTAGTGAATCTGATAGATGAGTTCTTTGGAATTACACCACGGGAAAAACAATGGTGAACTTTCCAGGGAATGTATGATTTTATTACATGCAATTCTTTGGCAATACAATGTATAAATATGGAAAAGTATGATTACTTTATTAGCTGTGATAGTTATTTCCATTGTTGTTTATTGGTCACGGTATGATGTTTTTTGCCATGTAAAAAGATAATGTGATGCACACATGATCAAACAAAATACCGAAATACTTTGATCATATTTTTTTCCAAAATTCGACGTGCACACACATTGTGTGTGCCCGGCCTCTAGTTAAATTGAAGACAGTGATCGTCAATCGTTAATTTTTTTTTCCTCGAAGACAGTGATGATTGAAGCAATCGGGGAAGAAAGAATAAAGTGCATCTTGAAAAATGAAAGGAAATGTTGATGAGGTAAGCAACTAATCAGCGATTATTACAGAAAAAGGGGTACTTATGAAAATTGGGTCGACTGATCCAAGTTAATTCAAATGCGAGATTGTTTTAATAGAAAAAAAAAAAGAGTTTTATAGCTGTGATCTGGGCAGCTTTCAAACCTGCCGAACACATCACCTATGAGCATCTCCAATCACATTCTTCAATTTGAAAAATCAAAAAAATATTTTTTATTAAAAAGGTGATTTTGAAGAATGCCACTATTCACCCTAACTCCAACCCAATTCTTCATTTTTCTCTCTATTTCCCTCCAAAGCTTTCCCTCCATAAAAATCCAGATTTTATGCTACAGTTTTTTTCTTTGTTTTCAGAATATTGGATATTGATCTCATTTTTAAAGGTATCTTTTATCTTTTTATTGGTACCATTTTGATGAAAACTTTACCAAGAATTTAAAAGATAAGCACATTTTAGATAAAATAAATAGTGCAAAACTCATTTTAAGAATGTTCTTCATTTTTGAAGTGGTTCTTCATATATGAAGAACCAAAATTGATTATCCAAAATGGAGGACGAAAATGAAAATTGGTTGGAGCCATTTCATTCTTCAAAATGAAGAAATGAAGAGCATCTCCAACCATATTCTTCAATTTGAAGAACCAAAATAATATTTTTTATTAAAAAGGTGACTTTGAAGAATGCCACTATTCACCCTAACTCCAATCTAATTCTTCATTTTCCCCTCTATTTCTCTCATAAGCTTTCCCTCCATAAAAATCCAGATTTTATGCTACCATTTTTTTTTGTTTTCGGAATATTGGATATTGATCTCATTTTAAAGGTATTTTTAATACTCCGTATCTTTTTATTGGTACCATTTTTATGAAAATTTTACCAAGAATTTATAAGATAAGCACATTTTAGATCAAATAAATAGTGAAAATCATTTGAAGAATATTCTTCATTTTTGAAGTGGTTCTTCATATACAAAGAACCAAAATTGATTCTCCAAAATGAAGGAGGGAAATGAAGATTTGGTTGGAACCCTTTCATTCTTCAAAATGAAGAAATGAAGGTATGGTTGGAGATGCTCTAATAGAGTGAGTTTTGAAACATAATTTGATTATTCAAATCGTTTATTTGGTAGATTTCCACATGAACAATACTCATGAAAATAATTAGGTTGACCAGACATGAACAGCTATCTCAAAATATTATCCTTGCGAAAAATGAATCGGTAAAATTCTTCGCCGTGATCAATTGATTTGGTGGAAATTCAACACATGAAATTCATGTTTGGTGGCTCAAATTGACCCAGATTGCGCATAACCCCTATTGTGGACTCTAGGAGTTTTGAAGTTAAAGACCATTAATGAAGAAGAATTCCCATATGAATTCTTCTTCTCTGGCAAGAGCTCGATCTTTGCCTGTAATTTTTTTTTTTTGTCATTTTTTATTCCTAATCTATTACATGGAGAGGGGAGAATGAGACTCGATCCCGGAATGCAGTATAGGGCATTCAAGAGCTCTACTGCATGAGCTAGCCATCACTTGCCTTTGCCTATAAATTGAGCTATGAGATTTTGTATCGGTATGCTTGAAATGTAAAAACCAAGAGAGTGTAGTGAGTTGAGTGGAACTCCTTGTAAAGCTTGTCTCAGTTCAGTGAGATTGCTCTAGTTGCCTCCGTGGAGGAAGTGCGTGCATATTTATTTGTGTGTGTTTGATGTGTTTGGTTTAATCCTTAGGGCACAACAAATATATAGCATAAAGCCATTGCCTAATCACTAACCACTACAAAATTGATTTGTATATTTGATGTAATACACTACTAACATTTATTTATAAGACGCCAATAAAAAAAAAAAATAACTTGAAGAGATCTAGAGGGGCGAACGCGTACAAGTTTAAGCAAATTTTTCATTTTTCTGTGGATTATAACTCCACAAACATGCCATGACCAAAAAAAAAACAAAAACTCCACAAACATGCTAAAACACCACAGCCACCTCTTTTCATTTTTCTGTGTATGTTCTGTTTTACTTTTGCTACTCTGTTTGTAGCTGTATAAAACCAATTTTCTAGCTTCATCCAACGAGATACAAAGAGGATTACCAAACTTATTTTTCATTTTATGTTTCCTAGATAGATTTCATGAACATAAGAAAGTAGAGCAAAAAAATTTGGCTCGATTTGAGTTGTACGTACGTCTCTATCATCTCTACCCCGACCTCCACCTCCTCCAACCAGCACTCCGCTTTAACCACATCAATAACTTCAAAGATATTTAAATAATTTGTTCAAGAAAAAAGAGAGTCGAAGTTCGAGAAAAAAAAAATACTTTGTGAGGCAAAGTTCAGGTAGGAACATAGGAGGACACAAGTGGGAAAAGATATTTAAGGAAGCAAGTGCAATAATAAAATATAAGTGGGGAAAGGATCATTTTACCACCACAACATACCATAAGCTTCACACTCCCTCTTTTATATATGTTGGAGTAACTATTCAGCTTGGGATGCCGTAAGGAAAGCTCCTGAAGTTTTTAGGTTTTCTGTTGTGTGGTTTCCTCACCATGTTCCAAGGTAGGCAATGACCTAGTGGATGAGTATCCACAGAAGATAGATTGCAAGAGCGGGGGATTGTAGCAGACAGAACGTGTGTTTTACAGCTTTGGTGAGCGGTGAAGAGTCTCATGGCCATCTCTTCTTTTGCCTACCCATTTTCTTGTTAAGTTAGGGATCTTCTGTTGTAAGGAATGGAGCTCAGATGGGTTACTTATCCCTGGAAAATGTTGTCTTTGTGCTTTCCTTTGCAGTTGCTTTATATACCACATATGGGGGGGGGGGGGGGGGGGAAAGAAATTCCAGGATTTTCAGGCATAAGGCCAGTGATTCGCTGGGGGTTATTGCTAAGATACTTGGAGAAATGTGAAAAAATCGGATGCAAATAGGTTGCTGTGCTTGAATTGGCAGATTTTTCCTAGAATTATTGCCTAAGCTGGATGTTGATTTGGGAGTTCACACATGCTAAGCCGTAGACAAATAATTGAAATAGAAGTGGCGACTGCACCAGTTGTGGAAAGCAGTTCTTGCCAGTTTTGAACTTTCCAAACTGATTCCCACTAGCATCGGAACTGAGGGCTTGGAAACAATTGTATGTGGCACGCTTAGTTATGTCGACCCCGAGTACATGCTCTATGGAAAACAAAGAAATCAGACGTGTTCTTGTTTGGTGTCGTGTTGTTGGAAGTATTGTGTGCTAAGAAACCTTATAGTTTCGTGCCAAACAGGGACGAGTTTCCGTTACTTCAATGGTTCAAAGGATGCATCATAAGAGGAACTATCAACGAGGTCATTGATCCATACCTAATCGGAAAAATAGCACCCGAATGTTTTAGCCTTTTAGGTACTATGTCAATACTGTTGGTGGGAATAGGAGAACTCACACATCCAAACTCCACACAAATTCAACTCACTCTATTAATCTTTCACAAATACAAAGATACACTACGAACACATTTTACACTCTCTCATGCACTCAAAAATATTATCTAGGTCGGGGGAGTGCAAGTGTATCATTAAGTTTTACATGCGTGGCTAATGATTCTAAGAAATCCACGACCGATAAGCCTAAATTCCGGTACGTATTGTTTGATACGCCCAATACCGTTACGTCTCCTGCTACCACTATTGGAAACTATGCATCTAAGTAAAATATGCCTGCGAAATAAGTAAAAACAACTTAAGTACGTAGATTAAAAAAAAAAACATGAATGAAACAAAAATAAGGGTGATAATTAGAACTTAGACTAATTTAGGGACCTTGTATACTATCATGAGGATTGGTAATTCTTCACTTTGGTTTATGAGAATATATTCTCGCTATCCATTTTGCTTGTTTTGCTCTCCTCTCCCAAAATAAATTCCAAGAGAAAGCATGTGCTGTTTTTTACCATGGAGCATAATCCAAAAGTAGGGTTGAGGGATCTTTTCTCATTTTCATTTACTCCATCATTTCTGGTGGAAGACAAAAAGACTAAACTATCCTTCTCATTTTTTCAAATTACCTCTCAATGTCTCACCCGTATAAACGTTGTATTTTTGTTTTCTTTTCAAAACTTTAGGGTTAATTAAGTCATCTAAATGTTCTAAGTTGTACTAGGTTGGTACTTATGTGCGCTTATGGAACAATTTGATGTCCGTTCTCTAGATTTTATTTTCTAATTCACAAAATAGTGATAAAAACATTTTTCTTGAGGTGACATTTGATAATTCCAAAATATCAAACAATATTTTTATAAAAACGATGCTTCCAATTTCCAAACAACCGATGATTTTTCCAAAGTTGAATGTCAACCTTCTTTTTTTTTTTGCCAAATAGTAAAATTTAGTAGGTTAGTATGCTACGTTACTACAAGGGGTCAACATCTGCTTCATCAGCTCGAACCCATGACCGACTCAAACCCAATGTGCAAGACCACTAAGTTTCAGGTAAGGTCAACCTTATCAACCAATAAATAAGGTTGCAGACAACATGGTGCACGCCACTTGAAGTTGACCACATTCCTACCCTGTTCTTGTAATCTCCGTCAATATCATCAACGCGGTTTCATCAAACATCTCTCATCCCTCCATTCTGCAGAATTTTGCATCAACGAGATGGAGAATTTTGCACAAGATCCGCTAGCCATTAACATTTCTAGTGGTGCCGATTCGAGTCACGAAAGTCACTTCCAAGGAGCTTTGTCTCATAATCTCGTTGGTGAAGCGGAAGCCTTGTTCACCGATGGTGGCGGGATTCAAGTGGAGGGATCTGGCCGTCGCTTTTCACTAGACGAAGTATTAAAAGCGACTATAAACTTTTATCATGCACTAGTTATTGGAACTGGGGGATTCGGTAAGGTATATAAAGGCTACATCCACGACGGTGCTGCAACCACCGTTCTTGCCATAAAGCGGTTGAATGCCGAGTCCAAGCAAGGTGCTGAAGAGTTTTGGACGGAGGTGAAGTTGCTTTCAAATCTCCGGCACACTCATCTCGTTTCTCTCATTGGCTATTGCACCGAGGAGCAAGAGATGATTCTTGTTTACGAATACATAGCTAACGGGACCCTCGCCAATCATCTTTACAAAAAAAGTGGAGAAAAAAGCGGTAAGCCTACATCTCATCTAACATGGGAGCAAAGGCTCAACATTTGCCTTGGTGCCGGACGTGGGCTCGGCTACCTTCATAATGGTACCGAACAAGGTATCATACACCGTGATGTGAAGAGCACAAACATTTTGTTGGATGAGAATTTGGTAGCAAAAATTTCTGATTTTGGGTTATCTAAAAGTATATATTACAAGTAATACAACAACCCATGTTAGCACAAAAGTCAAAGGAACGTTTGGATACTTGGATCCAGATTATTTCTTCACCAATCGACTGACCAAGAAATCTGATGTTTATGCCTTCGGCATGGTGTTGTTGGAAGTCTTGTGTGGTCGGCCACCGGTAGATACAAGAATCAACGAGGAGCATGATAGCCTAATTCTTTGGGCTAAAATGCACATCAAAAAGGGAAATCTTGACGAAATCATTGATCCCTCCCTGAAGACAGAAACAACACCACGTAGTCTTAAGTTCTTTGCCAAACTTGCCAACAAGTGTTTACATAATCAACCAAAGAAAAGGCCTACGATGGCTGAAGTAGTGGAGAGCCTTGAGATTGCATTGGTGTTGCATCAACGTAAGGGGAGATCGCAGGGAACGATCGCAAAGGTTTCAAGTTATAAATCTTGTACCTAAGGGTATGGGTCGTTGGAGGAGAGACGGTGGAGAATCCTCAAAGCATTCATTTCTGAAACAACTTTCAGATGACCTTACTCAAACCTGCCGACCCCACATTTCTCCTTCAGGATACCGCATATTCTCGCTTGAAGAGATTCATGCTGCCACGAATGGTTTCGATCAGGGTCTTTTGATCAGTTTAGATGCTTCTTTTAGATTGTACAAGGGATGTATGGTGGGGGGGAACTCTTGTGGTTGTGAAACGGTACCAATCGAGAGAGGTAACGCGCTTTGCCAAAGAAGTACCATATGCCAAGATTCGGGTACCATCTCTGACTCCTCACCCTAACATAGTCTCTGTGATAGGATTTTGTTATGAGGAGGAGGAGTTGATTCTCGTGTACGAGTATATGGTGAATGGGACATTGAAAAGTCATCTCTTGGGAACTAACAATCCGCTTCGGTGGAAAAAGCGGCTTGAGATTTGCATTGACATTGCACGAGGACTCAAGTACCTCCACACGAACGTAGAACAAGAAGTCTTCCAACGTAGCATAAAACTATCAAACATTTATTTGGATGATAAATGGGTCCCGAAAGTGGCTGCCTTTGAACTTTCCCAACCGATTCCCGCTAGCATCGCAGCCCAAAACCCATCGCGAAAGTGGCGTCAAACTGTGGGTGTCCCCGAGTGCTTAGACTACGGGAAACTGGAAGAGAAATCAGACGTGTACTCATTGGGTGCCATGCTGGTAGATTTGTTGTGTGATAAGAAACCTTATGATTTGGACGGGCTTGTGTTTGTTCCACAGTTCTGCACATGCCTCAAAAGAGGAACTATCGACGATGCCATTGGCCCATATCTAATCGGAAAAATAGCACCTGAATGTTTTAGGCACTATGTCGATATAGCACTAAGTTGCTTGGTTATGGAATCGATCAAAAGACCTCCGGTGGACGTCGTGTTGGGGAGGCTTCAATCTACATTGCAACTTCAAGCAGCTTGGGAAAATTCCATCGAGATGGGTGATGAGCTACATGTAGCCAACGTCCCCCGTTCTTACAATGACATCTTCTTATTCAATAGTACAGAGTTCAGAATTGGTGAACATCGTATTTGTGATTTGGTTCCATGTTGGATAGACGGATTCCCAAGCTCATCAGATGATTTGGATTGGTCTTTTAAAATGTTCTGTGCTTTCTCGGCGAATCAGAATCTCATCAGATGATTTGGATTGGTCTGTTGATATGTTCTGTGCTATAGCTACCCAAATTACAGAAAGGAAAAGAAATTGCAGACGAACTCAAGAGAGAAACAAAGAACTGAAGTGCAGGTAATGTATTTGATAACATGTCTCTGTGGAACTCTCGTCCGGTAGAGTAATCAAAGGATGCCTAACAAAGCCCAATAATGCTACATACACACCCCATGGCTCACACCCTACCACACTCTGCTGACGTGTCACGTGGGTCCCGCATGGGGCCCACCCACTTAACCCATTTAAAAAAAAAAAAAACCGAAAATTTTGAAAACGTGAAAGCTGGGTTTTCTCCTCCTCATTTTCGCGGGCACCATCTGGTCTGAGAGAGAGAGAGAGAGAGAGAGAGCCAAGATCGATTGAAGCTCTGCTGATCGAAGTTGAGCAGGGAAGAAGAAGATCGAAGCTCTAACCTCCATTTACTAAGGTACTGTAACCTCCATTTCCTAAG
>JAXBDA010004917.1:0-26670 GCA_036023075.1 Gaultheria prostrata
CGGGAACGTGGAGGTCCGGAAGTCCGGAGCCCGGACTAGAAGTGCTCCCTATATATATATATATATATATATTTAAAATATATTAAACTGTTTGGATAATTAAAATTTGATCGGAAAATGAGAGGTCGGCACAGAAGGAAAGTAAGGAATCTCTTACTTGATTTGTGGTGTAGGTATATTTGTGTATATATATATATATATTTTTTAAATATATTAAACTGTTTGGATAATTAAAATTTGATCGAAAAATGAGAGGTCGGCACAGAAGGAAAGTAAGGAATCTCTTACTTGATTTGTGGTGTAGGTATATTTGTGTATATATATATATATATATATATATATATATATAAAGCTAAAAAAAATATTGGAAGATCTAGCATGTACTAACACATAACAGAGGAAAAGTTAATCTACACAATTTTCTTAGAGCTGTTGTTATCTCAGTCAAACTTCCCATTAGGGTTTTTCCCCTGTGCAATGATTCTTCAGATTGAAATCATTTTTTTCCACCACCTGTCAAACAAGAAAGATGAGAGGTGCATGCATCATTGACCAGGCTTTTCTCTCAAGGGAATAGAAAATTTTGTTTCCAACGTACAGCCTTTAAAATTGTACGACGATGAGATGAGAGATCAGCCTTTGAAGCATCTTTTGTCTTTGCCTATTAGTCAATGAATCAATTCAAAGGAGATCAGGTATCCAAACACTTTTAAATTAATACACGTACGCACACCTAATATTTATTCATATTACTGTTATCCTTTGGTAACCATCTGTGTGAAAGTTTTATCATACTCCCAATATGAGCCCCAATTTTTTTTTTTTCCCTCTCGTTGTATTATCACCATATTAAAAGTTGATGCAATTTTATTCATCTTTTAATTCATACTCCAGTACTTGTAAGCAATATGAATTTTGTTTCATATCTCAATTAATTTTGTTAATCAAGATTTTCAAAATCGCGTAAAACCTTACAAATCAAAAGATATGAGCAATTTAAAATTGGATTGAACTCTAAACAAAGACCAAAAAATTAGGACAGAGAGAGTATTTTTGTTCATATATACATGGATGTGTATATAGTACCCTCAAAATAAGGAGATTTTATTTACAAAATTAAATATATATGGATTGTGTAGTTCTATGTAAGGCAGTTCAAAAAAACCGGTGAACCATGAATTCGGTCCGGACCAAATCGATCCGCACGTTTTGGATTTTAGCCGTGGATTAATGGTCCGGACACTGATTCAAAAAATAAAAAATCGTGACTCGCTGTTCGGACACGGATTTTGATTTTGAAACCGTAGATTAACCGATCTAGACTGTGAGATTTTCATTATATATAATTTTCTTTTAAAAATAAATATATATATGTATATCAGAGAGAGTGTGTGTGTGTGATTTACCAACATCATCATCCTCCTTAATCATATCCTGCTTTATTTGTGCATTTTTTAAAGATTTTTTAGTTTCTCATGTTATTGTTGAATGACAAATCCTTTTGTCAAAATATTGATGCTTTAATTTGACCTTCAATTCTCGTGTGTTTATATTTACGGAGTATACTATTTGGATCTTATCGACAAATGTTGAACGAATGACTGATATTTTGCCTTCAGTTCTCGATTATTTCTCTTTCTAAATGTTGTTTTATATACTTGTAATGATGAGAATATGGTCCTGATTTAGTACAAAAATTGTTTATACCAATGTTTATGGACTGCCTTTATTTAATCCTTCCAGAATTTCTTTCTTTGCTAAATACATTTTTAGAATAAGTTGAAAATCCATGGACAAATCCGGAACGGTTCCGTGACTTACAGATCGGATTGGAACCGAACCGTGAGACTTTTGGACCGAACATGGATTTTATTTTCAAAAAACCGCAACTCGTGGATCAGAATTGGATTCATGTCAATCCGGACCAATCCGAACCGTACGCACCCCTAGTTTTATGTACACAGATTGAAATGTATAGATCAAAATTACATGTGTTTAGAACCGCGCGTCTGGTACATGTGAGATCCTGGCCTCATTATAGAACGAAATTCTGAAATGAAAAGTTGAATTTGGATTACCCACTTACACATATTGAATTGAGCTAAATTTTAACGGGGATACTTGAACAAATATTTTAAAATTATTGAACGGTTTGAATTATTTGTTTCGGATCCAAAAGCAGGCCCCACTGTCGCCAGTACATTTTATGTACCTTTAGGATCTGTACCTTTAGGTTTATCGTAAAAGAACTGCTGCACTTTATGGGGATAAATCTAAGGGTATCTGAGAGGTACATAAAATGTATAGATGGCTTGTGAGTTGTGATGCTCACTTTTGGGTCTCAAACAAAATAATCCGAACCGTTCAATAATTCTAAAATTATTTTTTTGAGTATCCTCGCAAAAATTTAGCTCAATTCTCTATGTGTTAGTGGGTCATTCAATTTTCAAGTTTTCAATCCAGAAATCAGAATCCTGATTACTAAAATGAAAACTTGAAATTTGAATCACCAACTAACGCATATCTAATTGAGCAAAAATTTTAAACGAACACTTAAAAAATTATTTTAGAATTATTTATGGAGGACCAAAAGTGGGCTCCCCAAGTCATCAGTACATTGTATGTACTTCTCGTATTTGTACGCCTAGTAGGGTCCACTTTTTGGGTTGGGTAGTCATAGTACTTGCCAGGGGCGGAGCTAGGACTTTACAGAAGAGGGGTCAAAATTTGAACTATGTGCGAGTCGCTTTTCCGATTTGCTAGAAAGAAACAATTAAATTAACAAGTTAAACAAAAAGTAGTCATATTAATAACTAAATATAGCTTCGATTTACAATTGACCTCGACGGTTTCTCATACTTTGGAAATGATGCATGATAGCCTTATTTGTAATGTTATCAAAAATATCTTTCTCAATATAAACAACAAAACTATCATGCATCCATTGATCACATATTCGATTTCGAAGCCTACTCTTTACCATTGTCACAAGCAACATTCCAAACAAATAGTATGATAACTGATTTTTATATGCTCTCTTGTTAGCCAATTTGTTGTTTCCGATAAAAAAAATAAGTGGAGCCAAAGGACTTGGTTCAAAAAGGAGCTAGGATTCTATTTGCCACCCCCTTTTTTTACTTATGTACTCACAAGATTGGCTGGGGCAAAAAACAAAAAAAAAGGGTGGTCAATTAGCAATTTATTGATGTGTATTAGTAATATCCCTATAGAGAATTGAAGTTCAGGGTGGTCAATTGCCCACTGTTGTACCCACATCCCTCCGCCCCTGGTACTTGCTTTTCCTTTTATGCCCTTATAGTTATTGAGGAAATTAGTTAATTAAAAGTGCAACATGTTTAACTTTTTAGGACAATGTTAGAATAGAAAATTATGAGCCAGCTTCATTTTTTTGTCCATACCGAAAGGCGGCCTCCCTTTATAACTATGAGCCAAGCTTAAGAGGAATAGAACTACTTCAATAATTTTCTCTCTTGGCACCAAAAAAAACCACTTCAATAATTTAAAAACAAATAGGTGCCCCTAGCTATTAATTTGTCTCTCTCCGTCTCCCTAAAAAATTGCATTCTAGAAAGGGTTCGGATCCTCTTGTGGTCCAAGTTTTGGACTGGATGGAAAAATTCAAATCTAGACCATACATTGGTATAAATATTTGTGATGCGAATTTGCTTAGAAATATCTGTGATGGTTGTTCTCGTGGTATGTAAATATCCTTGTGGTTATTCAACCTATTAGAGCATTCTTATCAGCCTCAGCAAATTTTGGACCAAATTTAACCTCGAAAACATCTTTTACAGTTTAGCTAGTCACTTTTTCAAAAACTCACAGAATCAGGCTTTCTACTCTAACTTTATTGTATTAAACTATTCATTTTTTCTATTTCTACTTTTCTACTTTTTAAAATAATTACAAATGTTGAAACATATATTTTTTTCTAATGTGAATTTATTTTATAATTAAAAATGGAGAAAAATTAAAAAATTTGAATTTGAATTTATTTTTTTGAAAAAATACAATGTATGATATAGTATAAGATAAAAATCTATAAAACACTCCTACCGGTTACTGATGTCCGATTAAGCTGATTTTTGTAAGGGTAATGTTTATTTAATTTTTTGAATGTTCATGTAAAAAACAAGCTCAATCGAATATTGGTAGAGGTATGTTGTATATATTTCTGTAGGAGTGTTTTCCAAATATATACAACATAAATACAAATCAATACAAGGCTATGTGGGGGAGGCATACGTGGGGGAGGCGAGACAGTGCGATGGCAAAAGGATAACCGGTCAACAAAGTAATAAAATATTGCTTAACCGGTGAATAGTGCCTCGCTCTGGGAGGCGAGACACTGTAGCAAATTTACACAATTTGCCCTGTTGTGAGCTAGGCTGAATTCCGGAAGATTTTGGTCATTTTCTCACTACAGTTGCGACAAGGCTTGACTCTGTTGGGTAAGTTCTATTAGATTTCTGATGTACCAAAAAAAAAAAAACAAAGGCTGGTTTAACCAGCCTGATATTGATGCTCTTTAGCTAGCTAGCTTAGCCCCAAACCGTAGTGCTCTCCTTATTGGGAGTCTGGGACCCATATAGCCTCCATAGATCTTTTTGATGAAAGCTTCCATAGATCATAACTGCAACTTTTCCATAGATGGAACCACCTAGATACTATACTAAAGTGCATCCGGTGCGGTTGGCAATTCTTTAGGTCCATCTCAGAGTTGGCAATTTTTTAGGTCCATCTCAGATTTATTCTGACGATTGAAATAGTTCAATCTGCAAAAATAATTGAGAAAGGAACCATATAAAAAATTAGGATTAATTACCGGCCGGTCCAGTTATTAATTAACAAATTACCATTAAAGTTAAACGTGTATCTTAATTACCAACAACTCCACGGCTGTATGCAAAGTTACGTTCCTACATTTACGTATCATTTGGCGTCTAAATATTGATCACGCTTTGTTCGAGCCTCCTGTCGATCTCCGATTTGTTCCTCCTCTTCACCGTTTGTTCAAGACTATCGTTGAACTGATTTCTTCAAATTGATTCAATTTTTGGTCCAGATTGGTAACGTCACTCTCTCTCGCACACACACACACACACGCAGAGGCATACACATTGCAGTCTCGGATTGAGATTTGTTGCTTGGTTGAAATTGCTTCAGATGGATTTAGGTCTGTTCAGAATCAATTGATTCTTTGAATTGATTATGTTTTAGGTCAGACTGAACAGATTTTGTCCATAACAGAAACCTAATGGAGTATCTATTTTGCAAATTATTTTGATCTAGTGAAATTTATTAGCTATGATTCATTGAAAGTCGATTGGGTTTGTTTTTTTAGAATGTTTTTCATTCTAGATCCATATACAGTGTACACTCATCAAAAAATAAGTACCTATAATAATTTGCCTATTCGTCCACTGGATTCTAGATCCATATACTTAGTTTTTGACCCCACATGAATCTATTCGTCGACTGAATTCACTTTGAGGTTTGTTCACTTTGTGAAATGAGTATACACTCATGTTAGTGTACAATCATATTACAGTGTACACTCATTTTACAGTGTACAGTCATTTTACATTGCACACTTATTTCAGTGTACACTCATATTACAATGTACATTTATTTTAGTGTACACTCATATTACACTGTATACTTAATTCAGTGTGCACTCCTTCATATTCCAGTGCAATGATATTACAGTGTACACTCATTTCAGTGTATACTCATATTACAGTGTACATTTTATTCAGTGTACACTCATATTGCATTGTATACTCAATTCAGTGTACACTCATTCATATTCCATTGCAATGATATTACAGTGTACACTCATAAAAAAATAAGTACATATTATAATTTGCCTATTCGTCCACTGGATTCTAGATCAAAACAAGAAATCAACATCCATTTCCAGTCGGTGACTTTTCCAGCCGCCGAAATTTCACCGGGTTTGAACTTGTTTATCAAACTGGAAATCGAACTTGTTTCACGGCAATTCCGACGGCGGAGAGAGTCTTTGTCGTCGTCTTCCTACCACAACAGCTCAAGGAGAACAAATTAAAGCCGTCAAATTGACTTACCGGATGACGGCGAAGGAGCAGTGCTATCAATCTTTCGCAATGACTTGAGATGTCGCAATGAGTAGGAGGGGTTGTTTGGGTAGAAAATAAGGGAGATAGTTATCAGAGCTTTTTTGCAACTAAGCTGGGGCGCGCAGAGCTTGGCTCCTAAATTTGGAGCGGCCTGTCATTTCCCAAAAAAATTATATGATCAACATGATTATTGATATCACCTGAGATACAAAAGATTATATATATAAATAGTGAGAAGATCTTAAAAATGTTCGGATCGTCAAAATTCAATCTCGAACAAAAAATTCCTCACATAAGCTATATAAGGGATCCTTTATAAGATCTTCTCTGTATATATATTTATAGGAATATGATCTTATAAGGGTTCATTTACATAGCTTATGTGAAGAATTTTTCGTTCGAGTTTGAATTTCAACAATCCAAACCGTCAGGTGCGTTTAGAATGTGTTTTTCAAGTCCACCGCGAGAATTCATAAAAAAAAATTACCCAGAAGGGCTTGATCCGAGCATTTTTCGATAAAAAACGTATATGTACTTTTTTTATCGAAAAATGCTCGGATCAAGCCCTTCTGGGTATTTTTTTTTTACGAATCCTCGCGTTAGACCTTAAAAACATGTTTTAAACACATCTAACGCTTCGAATAGTCTCGGATCATCGAAATTCAATCTCGAACGAAAAATCTCTTGCATAAGCTATGTAAGGGAGCCCTTATAAGATCATCTCTTTATATATATATATACCAACCGCTTCTTATGCGGTTTCCCTGAAAGTGAACAGTATCCACTCCTCACCTCTCAGCCGTTGGATTTAATCCAACGGCCCAGCCAAATGGAGACTTAAAATGACCCCTAAACAGGTCAAGGGTTCAAGGGGTCAAGAGTCACCCCCTCTCAGGCTTCATTTCACACGACATCTAATGAGAGAAGAGAGAGAAACGAGAGAAAAGAGAGAAAAGCGAACGAAGAACAAAGAGCTGAGGACCGATCAATCGATCGATCGAGGAAGAAGAAGACACACGACTGATCCTTCCATTCTCTCTTGTCTACAAGGTATCTATCGACCTCACTTCTTTCTCTTCTCTCGCTCTCTTCGTCGTCGGATTTCATACTCTTTAGGGTTACTGAAATTTTTGAATTTAGGGATGAAATCGTGAAGAAGAAGAAGATGACTAGTACGAGGAAGAAGCTGTAGGTGTTCTCTCTCGACCCACGACCAATCGAAAGGAACCACCACTGAAAGGTCTCAATTCTTCTCTCGCTCTTCTCTCTTGTCTGGCTCTCTTTCTATTTCCAACCTTAGGGTTTCTAAGTTTCACTGAAATTTGGGGTTGTAAAGTTAGGGTTCGTATTTAGGGGTTTTGAAATTTTTTCTGTATATATATATATATGGTCTGTTGTAATCAGCTCTCCTGTTCAATAAACTTTTTTGGATTAAATCTTGTACCAATCCTTACCTGATATTATCCTCCAGTATAGAGAGAGTTTTCTGTACACAGTATGATGAATTGATGATTACAGGGGATACAGAACCACATTGGTAATGAAAAGAACCCAAAAGTTCTACCCATAATTTTTCTGTATTCAATCCAGAGCTGAATTCATTTGTACACATCGGTATGTGATTTTTGGAAAATAAAAAATTTGACATGCCGGTCTTAGCGTAGGGTTAAGATTGTTCGGGGTTCCATTGAAAATTATACTTTTGAATATTGTAGTTCACAATAGTGTACTTAATTTAGAGTGTGCAGTGGACACAATGGCTTTCCGTTTTATTCTTTCCACTTTTCATTTGTGTATAATTTTCCAAGTGAGTCCTAGATTGGGTAGACTTACCGGGGTCATGATGGTGAAGGAGGAGTTCTATATCACATTTTGCAACGACGAGTATTGCTTGTAATCCTATTCATTGCTTGTAAAATAAGGTCGTTGTTTATAAATCTTTGAGGCCTGAAAAGTAGCAATAGTTGCCTTGAATTACACCATAACCAACTTTCTTTCTAAGTTGTATTGATTCCTCTATGTTATCTGAGTGTATCACGA
This sequence comes from Gaultheria prostrata, assembly GCA_036023075.1. NCBI lineage: Eukaryota > Viridiplantae > Streptophyta > Magnoliopsida > Ericales > Ericaceae > Gaultheria > Gaultheria prostrata. The sequence continues at coordinate 8,163 of JAXBDA010004917.1, forward strand.
AAGTTTGGTTTTCCAATGGTACCATTTTTGTACGACACTTACCATTTTCCTCGGTTATACCTTACTGTGTAATCTCGTGCAACAATCAGATGGAGTTGGAAGGAAGCTATTGTGGAGACGAGATTGAATTTGGGATCATGTGCTTTTGTGGGAAAAAAGCACCACTGTGTAAGTCAAAAACTAAACCAAACCCAGGACGGAGATTCTTTGGTTGTTCCAACTACATGGTAAAATTTAAGTTAAGTCACGAGTTAGATTTTTGCTCTTGTTTTTTTGAATGAACCATAAATTTTTCTCTTGTATTTTTTGCACAATTTTTTGCTGGTATGACCCCCCTCCAAATTTGGAAAAAAAAGGAGTTTGGAGACCAATGAAGATTTGGAAAGTGAGAGAGGGGAAGGCCAGTGAACAAGCTGAGAGTAGTTCGAGCAGCGTAGGAAATGCAATGCAGTTGAGGATTGATGCAATGCAAGTGGAAATTGAGAATTTGAAAGCGGCTAATCCATAAATGACCAAGTGGAAAGTAATTTTTTACGGTTTTGTGGCTTGGCTAATTTATTATTGGTACACGTCACTTGGCAAAGGCAATCACTTAGCACTGCCTTAGTGGTGTAATGCATATGCTATTTGTATTATTGTTTTAATCTTTTTTTTGGTTGGGTTTCGGACATGACTTGTTTGTTGAGACGCTTGACGTCAGGTTATGACAAAAAATAGGGGATATGCTGCCCAAATGTTAACTGCTTTCTTTTGGTGTACTAGCTCATTGACATTAATATTTATATTAGCTTAGGAAGATGTACTATTGTTCGGGTTCTTGATTACGAGTTTTATTAGCAATAAGGTCTGGTTAGTAAGCATGATTCCAATAAGTACAAAATTGGCTTCCATTAATTGGGTCCCTAGCATGTTCAATCACAGACCACTTCAAACACTTGGATAGAAACACAAGCAAGCAGCCCGACTAACCCCTTGTGTGAGCCCCAGTTCCGGTAAGCCAATTCCAGTAATTCAATCCAAAGTTGAATCCATATTTTTTAAACGAAAAGTAAGCCCATAGAGTAATCCTAAAATGCTTTCCCATCCCTAGAAATAAAAAATAATCGAGTTCTCTTAATTGGAGGAGAAACCAACAAGCACACCAATTACACAGTCTACTCTATAAGGATTCAGAAGAAAACAATATTCCACCAAGCTTTGTCTTTCCTGTTACAACCAAATAGGAACACAAAATACATGCCTGAAATTTGACAAAATACATATCCAAGTACAACAAAAGTACCAGTATCCCCAAAAAAAATTCGACAGAGTTTCGTTGCTTTATGGAGTAACCCAGAATCCATAACAAGCCACAAACATCAACCAAGCCACAAACCCAGACTACAATTCCAAGAGTACATAATAGAGAACTAATAAGAGCAAGGTACACGACACTTGGGAGGTTCCACAAAAAACTAAATAACATTAACCTAAGTTCATAACTCATAAGAATAAACTAGTCGCCACAATAAGCTAAGATAATGAACCACTTGCAGCTTCAAAAGTAGCTCACGGCCTCGTCCTCATCATTCCTTACATGTGGGGACCTGTCAAAGAACACCCAGTAGTAACTAGTTGGTTTGGATGACACATGAAATCAAATCTGAGTTATGAAGATTCAAACTACACTTGTTGGCAAAAAAATTGGCAGTAGAGACAGTATGCTCACCAGAAGCTACACTAACTTTCAATTCTGAATATGTTGACAGAAAGCAACACTAACTTTCAAAAAAACAGCCAGTAGAGATAGTAGTAACAGTTCAACTTACAACTTTCAATTCCCACTTGAAGATTGAAACTCCACCTCGTCCTCATCCTCATCCTCATCCTCGTCCTCGTTCTCATCCTCATCATTCAACCTACCCTTTTCTGCCAACCTGAGAAACAAAAAAGACAATTACAATTGAAACAATTAAAAAAGCTAAATTTTCAATTGAACATACTTAGATGCAACTACCTTTTTAGATATTCTGGACAATTTCTTTTGTCATGTGACTGCCCCGTTTTCCCACTACCATTACAACGCCTAGCCTTCTTGACCATCGCCTTCTCTTTCCCTCCTTTCAGTCGTTTCCCACAACCCTTTGTCCTGATCGGAAGTGGTTCTTTTAAACTAACTTCGCTTCCAAGCGTAATAGGCGGTTGGATACTCATTTGGATACTACTCCCTTCGCCATCGCCGCGAGAACTCTTCATCAATGCAAGCTTCGTCTGAGCTAATTCCAAACATTCTCTCACAACATTAGTTCCACCTTCAATTATTAATCCATCATCAATTACACGAGAAGCTTCTTGGTAGAGGCTATTTCGCTCTACTAACGTAGAAGAGTAACATATTTCATTCACGGCACAACCCAATTCATCAAACACTCTGGTAGCTTTTACCGATTGAACCCACCTCTGCAAGATGTATTGTTCAGGAAGTTTCATAACCTGCTTTCTACTAAAGTACGCCAACATGTGCCGGCATGGAATTCCATCACAGTCAAACATCTTACAACTGCAACTAAGCAAGTTTGATGACTTGTCTAAACAAAGCTCCCGACCCTTCGACACACTCTCTCCCCTCCGCACATTGTACGAAGATAGACGTTCATCTTTACTTGTCCTCATGACCACATATGCGTCCTTTTGACAAACTTCATCTTGGAACTTGTAAAATATATTTCGTGTCTACAATTTAGTCATTGTCGACTCCAACGCCCAAAATGTTTTGGTAATTGGCTTCTCATTCACGTCTCTATGATTCAAATCCAATTCATTATGTTGCATGTGTGCAAGTGCCCTATCAAACTGTGCCACAAAGTCCAACAAAGAATTATCTACCAACACAAATCGCTTGAAGAAGGCATGACAACCTTTAGCGCGAGAACTACTAGTCATATGGGTAGAAAAAATGTGTCTCACAAATGCGGGTACCCATCGGTCACGAATTTTGTACATATCATGTAACCATTCATTAGTGGACAAGTTAGCTTTTGTTACTACCTCATTCCATCTTGCTTCAAACTCTTTAGGGCTCTCAGAATTCCATATACAATCCCTCAACTCATCATAATGTTGTGTATTTTGAACCGCGCCTAATTTTTCTGAAAAATTACTAATGATGTGCCAAATGCAATACTTGTGTTGCGTATTTGGCAGAACAGTAGCAATTGCTTTTGTCATCGCCGGACACTGATCAGTAATGATCATTTTCGACGGCCCAGCTGGCATCACTTTCAATCATTCCTCGAAAAGCCACTCAAATGCATCATTTTTTTCATCATTTAGCAACGCACACCCAAACAGAGTTGTCTGCCCATGGTGATTAAGCCCCACTAAAGGTGCAAAGATCAACTAATACCGGTTGGAGTTGTAAGTTGAATCGAACACCACCACGTCCCCAAAATACCGGTATGAGTCTCTCATGGTTGCATCGGCCCAAAAATAATGTTTCATCCTCCCCTCTCCATCTACAAAAAAATTGAACTTAAAATTCGGATTCTTTTGTTGCTTAACCCGAAAATTCTCGTGCAACAAGTCCACATCAAGTCCATCTAACTCTTTCCTCTTGTCCCTTGTAACATTATGCAAATCTTGATGTTGTCAAGTCCCCTGGAATCCATCTCCAAAATACTCATTTGTTGACACGGTGGCACATTCGCGACGACTAATTTTTCTGTTAAGGCTCTCTTGGCAGCTGATACTTTGCAATGAGAACGCAAAAAATGAACCTTCCTAGGCGTCGCAAGAGGGTGGTTATGGCCCTCCACAAATTGGCTCACAATAAACCCATTCCCTGACTTGTAATCTTTCACAACGGTGAGTTTTGCACCACAACCCTCTCTAATAATCCCCCGTCTTCGTATTGTTGGTTGAGAATGTTGTTCACGCGTACTCCTCAACCCTTGTTTGAAGCACACATACTCCTTTCTAACTACTTCAGTTTGGCCCTTGACCTTGCTAGAATTTTTCCGTGTCCCAAATCCGGCAGCTATAGCATAATTGTTGTAAAACTCGTGAGCGGCTTCAAAACTGTCAAACCGTTGCTTAATTTTAGGTCAGAAGTCCCTTTTCACTTAAGGAATGTGTACTACTTTGACAGAAGCAGCCGATGATACTGTTATATCGTCCAAGGACTCCATCCTACAAAGCAAAAGACAAGACAAAATAATAACTATGTAACCATTTTATGTTACCAACTTTAACAGCTAAGACAAAGTTGTCCGAGCTTATTCCAATGATAACCATTTTATTTTGCCTTTCTGATCCATGGACAAGCATAAAAAATGATACATATCATGTGATTTTCTGTATGGAAAAAATTTGATGTGCTGAATGTAAAATGCCTTTTTAAGTAGGTGTTTCTACTATGATGTGCAGTACAAAGAACTAGGAGTTACAAACCCTAACTTCTTAAACTGGGAAAATCAAAACCCTAACTTTATTTCAAAAATTAGGGTTTAACCCTGACCAATATGGTATTTCAAAATCAAAATCAATGGAAGAAAGATAAACCCTAATTTCAAAAATGTCAGAGAACTGTAGTTACAAACCCTATGAGTATCAAAGATTGAATCCGACGACGAAGAAAGCGAGAGAAGAGCAACAAATGGTCGATAGATACCTTGGGTATGCAGATGACGAGAGAGTGGATGGAGATGGGGCAGCGGTCGTGGGTCGTGGTGGTTCCTTTCGATGGGTCAAAGGTCGCGGTCGTGCGTCACGGAGATGGTGCAGCAGTCCAACACCTACAGCTTCTTCCTCGTACAAGTCATCTTCTTCTTCTTCTTCACGATTTCATCCCTAAATTCAAAAAATTCAGAAACCCTAAAGAGTATGAAATCCGACGACGAAGAGAGCGAGAGAAGAGAAAGAGGTGAGGTCGATAGATACCTTGTAGACGAGAGAGAGTGGAAGGATCAGTCGTGTGTCTTCTTCTTCCTCAATCGATCGATCGATCGGTCCTCACCTCTTTGTTCTTCGTTCGCTTTTCTCTCTCTTCTCTCATCAGATGTCGTGTGTAATGAGGCCTGAGAGGGGGTGACTCTTGACCCCTTGAACCCTTGACCTGTTTAGGGGTCATTTTAAGTCTCCATTTGGTTGGGCCGTTGGATTAAATCCAACGGCTGAGAGGTGAGGAGTGGATACTGTTCACTTTCAGGGAAACCGCATAAGAAGCGGTTGGTGTATATATATATATATTAAACATCATTATTGGTAAAGTTGATGCTCTAAATGAACTTTACAAAATAAACTATTTCAATCTTTTAAATTAACCTAGGATGGGCCTAAAAAATTGCCTTTTGCGAAGTATGCTTCTCAATTGCTGAGGAGCCAGGTTCATACTATATTTACCATTGTGCCACATGGCTGATGATAGATATATATAACTTTTTTTTTCTCAGTAAAAGAAAAAATTATTAATTGTTAAAAACGAATGACAACGATTAAACGGACACGGCCAAGGCATTAAAAGAACCACAATGGGGCGTGGACATCCCAACTATGTTGACACTCCCGAGCTTCGACAATCACGCGCCACCGAAAATCCGAAGGAAAAGATAAGATAATGAGTTGGCAACACAGGCGGAGGCAGCAAGAGACAAGAGGCCGGGGTCACTTGACCGCTCTCACCTTAATTTCTCATAAGAATTTTGGATGGTTTGGAGTTAAATTTTGCAATTTTGACCTCTTAAAAAATTTATAAATTGCCCTAACTTGCTTAAAAAACATAGAATTCTTATTTTTTTTCCTTTTCGAGAGTTGATAATATTATAAATGAAGCTATCGTACATTATTTTTGAAATATAATAAGTCATTGTGACCAATTATGAAACAAATACATGTATCGAAATATATCTATGTTGTAGTTTACTTCTTAATTTTTCTGCATGAGCAAATAGAAAAAAACAAGTTGCGTGTGAATCTAATTTTTGATCCCACTAACTTAAAATCCTGACTCCATCTTGGTTGGCAAGATACCATCATACCAACCACGAATAGGAGGAAACAAGATAATAGGATCCCCACATGATTTGTCCAAATAAGACAGCAAAATTTCAATCCCGTAGATACAAACTAACTTTATTCTTTGGGTGGTGTATGTAATGCTACGTAAGTTTTTAATTGGTGGGGTTCATTTAAGGGCGCACGAACACCAATATCTCAACTACCAAAAAACAAAAAAAGGTTCTCTACGGACTACGGTTATGGAGAGGCTGCGCCGCTGACCACCAGCTTTTTTCAAGTGCCGGCGGACTCAACTACAATTTCCCTGATATCCTAAAAATTTACTCTCTGTCCTATTTCATTTGCTTCATATAATCATGCGTGCTTTTTTTATTAGTTCTTGTAATTTTCAATCTAAAATATATTTTACAAACAATATGAATCTTGTTTGATAGATCTCAATTTAGTTCTATCAGTCAAATTTTCTTAAAACTTTACAAACATTATAAATAAATAGATATTAAATCAGACGTTTGAAAATAACACGAATACTCATAGGGAGGAAATAAAACGAAACGGAGGGAGTATTAAGATGACACCGCGTAAATACACTTCCGTGGAAATTTCATGACTAATGCAAGTCAATATATAATTTGCCCATTAATATAGTGGAACTTTATTATGCAAAAATGTTCTATGATACATACTGATGTTCTTTTGGTAATCAATATTGCATATAGATAATAACGGTTTATTACTGTCATATTTTTTGACCCTTCTATGGGAAAGTTCAATGTTTTTGTTTGTCCAAAGCACATGGTGTAACTTCCATCCCTAAGAAATTTCAAATGTCACATGTTAATTTTGAGGCCTAGCTTAGCTTGATGACAAGAAAAACCATTCGAATCCAACTCTTTTTCCTGTTTCTTCTAGAACATATGATAAAAATCTTTAATTTTCATTAGCAAGCGTGTGGGAAATTCTACATAATATTAGGTAATTCCATCACATTATACGAGCGCTTGGAGGTAAAAGGTACTGAACGTGTTGTTGCAAAAAAAAATAAAAAAATTCAAGGACTTGTACCAAGCGGTTATCTCCTTGTTCTCCCACAAGTGAGATCAAGGTTTGGGCCTCGGCAGAGGCTCATCAACTCCTCCGCTAACCCTCCACTGATGCATATCGAATGTCAAAAAAAAAAAAAGGAATTTCTTCAGTTGAAATACTATATATCCGATATAATTATCCAAACACAACCTAACCGTTTAAAGTCACTAGAGAAGGAAAATAAGAGACAACCATGAATTAATTAACCATTGGGAAATCAGATTTGGATTTTGGACATATAATTGCCATCAAAAGTCATCCCACGTTATATATGGCTGTCGTAATCGGAGGAATTGGATTTCCATCTAACCAGCCCACCGTTTCCTTCTTAAACCACCAAACTAAACTAAATAATCGAATACTCTTTGTTACGAACAACTTGAACGGGTGTTTTCGCTTAATAATTAAGTCGGATTATTTTTTCCATCTATATTCAATTGTTTTCGCGTTGATTGTTTTTTCTTTAATTTTTTATCGAGAAATCTATGAAGTGAAAAATTTGTGATCAAAATATTATAATAATTCATTGAAGACAAAAATAATTTAAAATAGACAAAATTATTATGTGAAATTGATGCAAAACTATCAAATCAGATTTTTTTTTAAGTAAAGAAAAAAATTAATCTCACAAAATTATTAAGTCAAGACGCTATTTATCCACACACATAAATAAATATTTTCTTATGTCATACTTCTCTCTGCTTACCTATGAAGGCAGGCTGAAAATTACTCTCTCTCTCTCTCTCTCTCTTATAATGTCGCGTTAGTCCACCAGCATGGACTATGAATAGTCGCAGTTACACATTTTCCACACCTATTGAATCGATCTTTTTCGTACTCATCAACATGCATAGTGCAAATTCGCAAGATATTAGGACAAAGTAGGTATAGTCTAATGGCCCTAATTGTCCAAAACAGATGAATAACTCCACATGTAAACGGCTAGGGCCGGCCCTGATACTTGGGTTGTTCTAGCCCGATTTCAAATTTAGTTGCCCACTTGCAAGGTTGGCCTAATCAGGTGCGGACGCAGGATTTATCATCAGAGAGGTCAACTTTTATTTTTATCAAAGCTTTTGTCTATCGAAAATTAATTATTTTGTTTATTATAGGGAAAAGTGTTTATTTGTGAAGCTGATATTAAAAGTTAAAAATAATTAGAATAACAAAAAAAACTTATTAAAATATTTATGATGTGCAAAAAATTTAAACATTGGTCTTGAGCAACATTTACAATCACTAAAGTATACTTTAATTTATAGAACAAGAGGTGCAAGAGTTGTGTATTATCTACACTTATTTAACAGATAAATATTTACTTTGCCAAGAAGCTCCCTCTGGCACTTAAACTTGGGACGTATGAGTGTTTTGAGTTGGCACGAACCACTGATTCAAGTGCTTCACAAGCTCTAAATCTCGAAATGACTAACTAATAGTAATATTTTTACATGCTCAAAAAAAGTTTTTATTGCTCCAATCCGGGGGCTTGCTTAGCTTAACCCTGGCCCAGTCCTAAAATGGTATGCATATGACATTTTATTTTTATAACTCACGTGTCTGAGACAACTTATACATACCTCAATTAATCCCCCAATCTTTTAGAGGGGTCATTTAAAATTAGAGCAAAACCATATATAAATTGATTCTAAAAAAAGTTAAATAGCGCACTCAGAGATATCAAAAAATTTTAAGTTACGGGCCTTAATAATCACTAGTATAGTACTACTCTAGAGGCAGGTACGCCGTACGCACGCATGGTTTCATTTGACTCCCTTCCATGAATTCCATTCTTTTGTTTGATGGCCATGCACAGGGATGGAGCCAGGGGCCAGTAGGGGCGGTCGTCGCTGCATGAAGAAAAAAAACCTTTAGTTTTATATAGAAAAGTAATAATTTCATATAAATTATATAGGCTCGCCCCTGCATAGTATTTGAAAAAAAAATTCGTTCCTGCGTAGTAAAATTCCTGGCTCCGTCCCTGGCCACGCACCCGGCCCACCCCGTCACCAACCACGACTGGTCAAAAAATACACTTTTTTTTTTTAAACTCTTTTCACAACTTTTTGCTTTTGGGACATGCATGCACATACAAGTGTATACAAAACTTTGTGCTCAATTCTTTAAAGAAAAAAAAATAATACAATAAAAAATCCTTCCCTGATAGTATGAACTTTTAGGGCAGCGCAGCGAAGAATTTATTATTCGCAATCAACTCGGCAACTCACGTGAGTCAGATTATTGACTAGTATAGCAGCCGTTGTTCATTGACCCGATTGGTCCGACCTTAATTAATATATAACGTACAATAATATTTTGGTGATTATATGTGGTGACTACATTTTTGGTAATTATGTTATGTATCACTAACTCTAAATTGTAAGAGTTGCGTTACCTATCTGAGTTGCATGAGGATTGAATATATAGGCAATTTAGGAAGTAGAGTCTCTAGGATCGTTGGGTGTTGATAAGGATGACACCTATTGAGTTTGGTGACCGGAGTCCTCCTATTCCGTCAGAGATGGAGCCCTGATTAGAGTTGGATTGTTCATAGTTATCCTAGCTCGTGAGGTTTTAGATAGTGTGGGAGAGGCCTAGCTTACCTGTGAGCCTTGTTTAAGATGTAGATCCATTGTGTTTAGAGGTGAGAGGCCGAACAGACCCATCAAGATTGATCGAGGACATTTGAATTATTTTTGTCTTCATTCATTTTTTGCACATTTGTTAGTTTTGCGTCAATTTTTTATGAATTATTATAAATAATTATATTGCCATGAGGATTAATTAGAGCTTGTATTTTCTTCTTTTAACAGGAAAGGAGATAACCATGGTAGGTATTATTATTTATTTATTTTGTTATTCGTCATTCCTAATCTATTACATGAGTGGAGGGGGAATGAGACTCGATCCCGGAATGCAGTATGGGGCAACCAAGAGCTCTACTGCATGAGCTAGCCACCACTTGCCCATGGTAGGTATTAGAGTATAAGGAATAAATTTATGCTTAGTTCAGCTAAATTTCTGCTTAGTTTGAGAATACGATTGAGATTTTATAATTTATTTCAAAGGTTTGGAACATTAATAGATAGTGATATATATATACCGCACGTCCTATTTTCCGCTCAAACTTCTTGCCATCCACACTGAATTGACGTATAAGTTCCATTCTAAAGTAAGACAAGCACAGGAAAAGAGAACTTAATTAACTTCCAAATGAATTCTCTATCAACCACATAAAAATGTGAACGCAAATGCTTTTGACCAAAGGACATGGCTCCACAAAACGTAAATTGACTGGCTGATGTCTCTATGCGAATTCTACTTGTGAAGCAAACAAAAAAAAATCTTGGGTATTTTGTTTGTTTTAATTAGATTTTCAAACCATGTTATGCACTGAGTTAGTTAATTAAGCAATCATCTTCCTTTTCTTTTTCCTTTTTCAATTTTCGGCTTCCTAGCACCGTTCTAGGATGGACCATAAGATTTTATTAAAAGAACTCGATAAGAGTATATCGAACAAAAAGAATAAGAAAATCATATCATTGGAAAGAAAGATGAGAATCAACAAGGTTGAGAGCGGATCATAGATATTTACTTTACTCAAAGCAAGATTATTACTGTGAGAGCTGCTATAATAAAACCAAGATTACTTATCAAACAAAAAAAAAAAAAAAATCAAACCAAGATTATTAGTTTGAGAGCTGCTATATATCACTCAGTTAATATTCTACGTCATTGTAGCAAGTTTAGATTTAACCAAAAAAACTTATTAAGTACATATATAATTATATTATATAGGAGTATACGGATATTTTTTCCCTTGCGTAATATGTCCCAATATTATACTAAGTGATCACTCATTCATACCAAACATGGGACTTATGTTATTGTACATCTCCACTCACATGCAGCTACATTGAGGTCGCTCATGTGTAGCTTGGATCTACCATTTTGTATCAATTTGCTTGTTATCGTCATGCGCGATTTTATTTATTTTGACATGTGAGATGAGATGCATGCGTCCCGATCTAATACCATGTAATCCTATAATTTTGGGATTCAACCTAAAAAGGCAAGCTATTAATTAGGGAGGTCTCAGTATTATACTATGATATTGGGAAAGGAAATTGGAAGAAGAAAAAGATTGAAGATCAATTGGGTTTCCCAAAATCTAAGAAGAAGGGTCATCGAAAACCAAAAGAATGTGTAGTATTCAGATCCGCTATTGCTGTTGCTGCTCTATCTGTTTCTTCTGATGGTATCAACATGATTCATCTTAATGCGGCTCAAGCTGCTCGGTCTATTAGCAAAATCTTGGATGAAGATTATGTGGGGGACGATGAGGAGATCATTAGCCGTTTTTCTGTTACAAGCTAATTTTGTAGCTAGTGGTGTTTACTTTGGGCGTTTTGGTTGTGTCTTTTTTGGGGAGTTGGTTTAGGGAGTTGGGAGTTGCTTTGGGTTTTTTCTTTTGAGGTGTGTTTTCTTGTTGGGGGTTTTTGGTTGGCTCATTGCCAGCGTTAGATTGTGTCCTTCCCATTTGGTTCCTTGTGACAGGTGTCTTCTGATGTGAGGAGAGTATTCTTTGTGGGTCTACCTCTTCTCCGTCTTGATGTCTTGTTGCTTGGATCCGTTTAATCTTTGTAATTCGTTTTCAAATGTTAATAAAATTTTTGCTCTTCAAAAAAAAAATACTATGTAATAGCGACTCATTATTCAACCTACGCCCAATAATGTGAAACTTTTTTGTCCAACAGTAACAAGATATATATTTTTTCGATTTCTACTCAAATAGTTTTTCCTGAAGGAGAGATGACCTCTTGATCTTTTTTAATTTTTTCGATAACTAAGTCACCGGACAAGTTTACACACACTTCGACTAGTGCTACCGTGCTAGTAGATCATAAATCTACCATCTACCAGCGGAAGTCCACTTAAAACTAGTGATGCCCACAAAGGAAAGACCCACAAATTATATCCTATCATAATTGTGACAATAACACAATAACAATCACTATAGATAAAATTAGCGGACCAAATAAAAAAATAAAAGACTGTCAACAAAATTTTGATGACGTATTACTTTTTTCGATAATTTAAACATGGTCAGTAGGATTTACTCAGTTTCGTGAACTTCATAATGAAGCTAGCCACAATATTCACATTCCTCTAATTCCACTAGAATTATTAATTAATGGTAAAAGAAGTGATCATCACCTTTTTTTTTTTGTCATTCGATATGTATCAGTTGGGGTTTACGCGAAAGTTATTGAGTTAGTTTAGAGGAGATTTAGAAGCTATCCATAACCCTAAACCGCAAACGTCTCTACCGAATCTTGAATCCTGATCTCATTTTGGCGAGAACCAATGGATAACCGTTAGGCTACAAGCCCTTGATGATCGTTGATCATCACCTCATTTGCAAACGAGGTTTATGAGTACCTACTAGTATATGAATTACGTGCCGTTTACGACAACCACCCTAGGATAAAGATCATAGATTAAACGCACGCTATAGCCATCAAGCCGCCTCTTCCTATTCAAAGGTAGTAACTTTCATTGAATTAATAATATCCCCACTTTTCCGAGTCATATCCATCCACATAAATACACCACTTTCGACCATTTCCTATTTCCCCTCTCTCTCTCTCTCTCTCTCGCTCGCTCGCGTTCTCTACGATGGAGAACTACCCAGCAATATTCGTCCCATGTTCATCATCATCAACCTCATCTTCAGCAGCAGCAGCTTCTCACATGGTGAATTCTTCCTATACTGATCATTTTCGAAGTGATCATAAAACAAATGGGTACTACGGCGATTTGACGACGACAAACATGGGAATTCCGAGTTTACGAGTAAATAATAACAATAATTCTCAGGTGGGAAAGAGCAGCTTTGGTACTGGGGGTACTAATGAGAATCGCGATCAGGTAACATACGGCGGTAAGAAAAAGGGGGAGAAGAAGATTAGGAAGCCTAGATATGCTTTTCAAACAAGGAGCCAAGTTGATATACTTGATGATGGGTATAGATGGAGGAAGTATGGCCAGAAAGCTGTCAAGAATAACAAGTTTCCAAGGTACATGATAAATCATCTTTATTTATTAATTGCTCTTTTTTTTTTCTTTTTATGTGTGCTCGCGCGCGCATGCCTGTGTGGTGATTACACAGTTCTTATTTAATTTTGTTGCAATTTAACTTCATATCATTCTTGGTGCACATGTGAGACATAATTAAGTTCTTTGATTTGTAGCAAATTATGGTTTTCGATTACGAGATCAATCATGTTTTGTCGTTTTTTTAAGGATTCTACTTGACTAGAGAAGTCTGGAAGTACCAAAGCAGATCGAGGAAAGAAAAGTTTTGCATTTCCAATCCATCATGGTGCATATGACATTCATGAATTTATTGAATTATATGCGTGATTTAGCTCTCATAGATCATGTGATTTAGTTTCTTTTTTCACTCCTTCCATCCCAGAAATAACGTTCATTTTCACTATTCACTGCTCTCACAAAATTATTTATATTTTGTAGTTTATAATATTTTTTATACGATATATGAATCTTATGTGATAAATCTCATTTGGTTTTATTAGCCAAAAATTTTTACTTCATAAAAAAGTGTTACAGATTGCGAAATGAATTGTGAAAATTGACATTTATTTTTGGAGGGAGGTAGTAAAAAAAGAATCTGGACTCTCATAATCTAGTGGGAGCTAGCCCTTGGCCATCAAAACATTCTTAATTTCCTATGGGCAAGAGAGGATAAATTAATGAAAGGGATGATGCAGTTCGCAGCGGTAAGACTCGAACATCTAATAAACAAATTCCGATACACACACACTCATGTATATAGAAAGGGAAAAGAAAAAAAAAAAAAAACCCAACAATGCTCATGTCTCTCGTTTTATATCCAATATGTGGAAGAATAGAGTTAAGGTCCTTAATTTATATGCATGTTTAGCAGCTATTTGAGCATATGTATTCATTGTGAGGTGCGTGGCATGGGTATCAGGTTTTTTTTTTTTTTTTCCGGGTGGCTTTATCACGTAAATTATACTCTGTTTGGAAAATGGGGAAAGGAAGGGAAAGGGAGAGAGTTTAAAAATTTTCTCTTCCCTTGTTTGGTTGGAGAGAAAAGAGAAGAGAAAATTGCTAAATAAAGTTACAAGAATAGTAAAATTTTCTCTCTTATTTTCTCTCATTTTCCTTCTTAAGTATTTTCCTTTCTCTTCTCTCACTTTCCATAAGTTCCAAACAAAGCATTAGTTTCATTTTTTCTATTAATTATCAATAAATTTCTTCACTGATAAATATAAAAAGCAAAGGGAATGACTATCATTTGTGTTGGTTAAGAGATTCGATTGCTAATTTACACAAACTTTTCTAAATTATTCGTTAGACCTACATATTCATAACTGTACATGATGTCGCAATACAAACTTACAACCTTGTTCGCATGTGGTATGGTCAATCCCGATTGATTAGAACACAACTCACAAGCCTAGCTTGGTTTAATTTAATTTGTTTTCTCTAATTACATACATGCTAAGGTGATTCGCTGTTACATCAATGAAATTAAGCATGCTTAATTAGGAACCTGGACAAATCAATCTGGGAATGTACCTTTTTATTGTAGTACGTAGTTACGTTAACTTGCCTTTGAGTTGGTTGGGAGCTTTTTTGGAGTTTATCTCTGCTGCTTCTTGGGGTATCTTCTTGGTTATTTGCTTTAGTTGTAGTAGCTGTTGGCTGGGGTCTTGTTTTGCTTGGTGTTGTTGGCTTTTGGGTTCGTTTGGTCGGTGTTGTAGCGTTTTGTGCTGGTTTTTTCTTTTGTTGGTATCTTACCAATGCTGTCTTTGGATCTCGGATATTTTGTTTGCCCTTATTCTTTTTGATCTTTGTTCCATTTTAAAGATTAATAAAATTTCTTGCCTAGCAAAAAAAACTTGCATTCAATTAGCGAGTACATAACTGCAATATCAAGGTTCAATGACAAGGTATCCGGTCTAGTAGATTATAGCAGGCTTTTATGCCAAAACGTTAAAATCACATATGTTTGCCCGCCCAAACACCCGCCAACCAATTTTTTTGAGAAAGATAATGTTAATTTTTATTAGCAGTACTTTGATTGATTTCATATGTAATATATAACAGTTTTGATAGTCGCTTTACAACTTTTATTGAAGAAATTTATATTGCCTTTTGTATGTCGTAAACTTTCTTAGTGTTCGCCCGCCCAATTTTTAAATCGTGAGTTTGTCCATGTTCGGCCCAATAGACGGACTAATTCAGAAAAGTTGCAATATCAAGTTAATTAACTTGTGATTTTTGTTTCTTGTGTTTTCAGAAGCTACTACCGGTGTACGCATCAAGGATGTAATGTGAAGAAGCAAGTTCAGCGACTATCCAAAGATGAGGGAGTAGTGGTCACTACTTATGAAGGGATGCATTCCCATCCAATTGAGAAGTCTACTGACAACTTTGAGCACATCTTGAGTCAGATGCAGATTTACACTGCCTATTAACTAGATTCTCTTAAATTTGTGAGAGAGAAATGAATACTTTGTGAAATTAGTATGTAAACTTTCTGAGTCGGATAACTTGAAATAAAAAACTGTGCCATCAATATGGCTTTTAGGACCTTATGTATAACTCATAAATATTGGTTAATTGGATTTCTGGTTTTTTGATGTTTTATCTTGGTCCTTTAAGGCACATCTGATTTGCATTTTTCAAATTAATTGGTTGGTATATTTTGAAAGAGAAGTGCGGAGTGCTACACAAATACATGCACGTATTTCTTTTGATGACCCAATTCAGCACTTGAAACTGAATGTATTGGGTGATAAGTGATAGACAATTAAGTAGGCTTTATTGTTTCATACGACTTAAATTTTAGGTGCCTCTTAAAATAAAGGCTAAATAGTCTACTACTTAACTTTTGCTGAAGTTATGGTTGTATCCCCTCCTCCACCGCCTTCCATGATTACCGCCATTATCATACGCCAGCGCTACCACAACCACTTCACTTCCTTTACCACCACCACCATCACTCCACTGCTATTGACACTATCTACACTCCACTACCTCCCCTCCAACGCCACAAATGTTACCAACATCATTCCACCACCGAATTACCACCGATCGTCGCCATCATCACCACCTACCACCACCACTCGACCACTGCCATTATTCCACCACCGCTACCACCACTGTACACCCACCATTCCACTGCCATCTTTCCACCACCACCACCGATTCAACCACCATTATCTTTGCATCTCTCCCACCACGTTCTACCGTTACAATTAACACCCCTTTTCACCACCATGACTACACACAACTTGACCATGAGCACGACCTCCTATTACCATCTCTCCACCACCACCACCACCGTTACCATCCTTCCACCAACACCACCGTCATCCTCCTTCCAACTAGCTAGACATTGTATTTTGATATTTTTCCATCATTTCGTGGAGCATTCCCTGAAGTTTGAAAATCCGTTTTCATAGCTCCACCTTTGCTACAACCGACACATGCCACCACGACCACCATCACCATCGTCTGTCCACCACACTACTACATGCTGCTACCACCACCCTTAAACCGCCATCAAAACACATAGTGACCATTAGTAAAACTTAAACAGAACAATTTCCCAAATAACATAATGAACTTTTAAAATCTTTTTATTAATTGATTGTTTTAAGTCGGCTCTTAATTTTTTGTATAGACAATTACAAAACACACTAAAAGGTAGAGGGGATATATGTGAAAACACATATTTTGACCATAAAATTTAACTTAGCTTGTGTGTGTATTCCAAATGGCATTGGTTCATCAGGGACGGAGCCAAGATTCTAATTCGGAGGTGGCACCCAAAATCAATATTCTCTCTACCTCCGTCCCACAAAGATAGTTCATAATAAAATTTCGTGTAATTTTTGGATAATAATCTCAATTAGTTATTTAATCACTCATCAACATGCTTAATACGAGAACTAAAAAACGGGTTATGAAGAATGACACTGTTTTTGTAATATGTAAATAGTTTTTCTTTTTTTGGACCTGGGGTGGCCGTGCCCCCCTGCCCCCCTTCATAGCTCTGTCTCTAATTGGTTGCATGGGTGAGTCCTCCTGATTAGAGGGTTGTGATATGGGCTGTGCTTGAGTTGTGCTTAGGGTTTTGGGTTTGGTTTGGTTTGGGTTTGAGTGACAATGGTACGGGGTGTGTATGGGTCACTTACATTACGTCTCAACTGGTATGAAGTCAAGGGTAGAGTTGTTGGTTCGATCAGGTGGTGTTCTATATGTGGGGAAACGAATCCCAGAACCCAGTAATAATGCGTACAGATTAGACAACAAAAATCAACGCAAACCCTACGAGACAGAATTAGGATTTACCTCTCATCCGTAAACACGAACGCTAGTTGACTTGTTTCTTTTTAGAACTTGACAGACCTGATTACTGTACACAACAAACACTGCTCGACAATACCTCACAATCTTCTGCCATATTCCTTTATACCTCGATTACGTAGTCTAGCGTGGACTTCTACATAGTTTCCTTGTTCTCTTTCTGATAATAGCATCTCTTCTGATTTTTCTTGAATGACTGTTGTGAGACCTAAAGAACCTAACGATATATTTATAGGGCAGGGACCTGAGGAGAAATAAATCTGGGCTCCTTGTGCAAATAAGAAACCTTAATCCACCAAAATTATATTCCTTATTTCACAAATTATAATTCACACCACTGAAGACTTATAATTGCACTCCCGTCTTTATCTCAATTATATTTCGAGCTCCATGTTATTAAATACTCGTTAATCTCTCCACGTTAAGATTAAAGATACCCGTTGATTAAATTAAATTACTAACAATTATATTTAATCAATATCTTATAAAATACCTTGATACATACCACTTAACTTATTCGATATATCGGATACAAAGATCCACCTGTAGGGTTTAACGTAACCGAAATTTATAAGCTTACTCAAGGAGGTATCATCAATCCCTAATGGGACGTGGATTCAATCAATAATTAATATCCATATATATCATGCATATAATTTCGTGACCTAAGTCACCAAGACTATTGACCCTTAAAAGGATCTCACGTTATAATGAATCAAGAGTTATTTACCGAGACACCCCTTGTAAGTTAACGTTTTCACCAGACACCCCCTGAAAGAAAAAAACCTGCGACGAACCCCCTCTAACTTCCACATTTTACCCCAATACCCCCTCCGTAAGCCTTCCGTCTCAAAACTCAAAGTTTGGGGTCATGTTTGTAAAGACCCGAAAATTTTAATTATTTTTCCAGAAATAAAGTTGGGGTAATGTGTGGAATGTAGTATAATGATAAAATTAGCTAAGTGATGAGAGGATACATGTGATGTGTAGTGTTGGGGTGGAA
>JAXBDA010004918.1:0-26664 GCA_036023075.1 Gaultheria prostrata
ATTTCAATTAGTTCTTTTAAACAAAGTTTTGAAAATCACATAAAACATTATGAATTGAAAGATATATGCAATTTAGAAATGGCACGCAGTCCCAAAAGTGTCTAACTTTAGGGGACGGAGGGAGTACATGCCATACTTCTTCCCTCATTTCACGGAAACCATTTTTTCAATCTATTTTCTTGTGGTTGCCTTCCATATTTTTTGTTCAAGCATGCATATGAGCCCAAATCGCCCATACAGTAAAACAACAAGATGGAAAACTACCAAACCAAGAAATTGAAAGAAACATAGGTCCCATTACACAACTTGGGGAAAAAGAATTCTTACTTCATGCCTCGTGAAACGCAACCAAAAGATAAGACATGTTCAAACAAGGACAAAGTTTACCATTGAAAAGAGGGAATGTTTATTCCCTAACACTAAACCATCATGGAAGACAGCCAAATCTATCTCAGTAGTCAAGGCTGTCAATGTTGCAAATATATCTTCTCTGCTTTCACTGTCTGTCGGCCATAGTAGAGCTGCAATGACCAAACAAGAATAATCAAGTAAACTCAGAACAAATTGCTTTATGAAATATTAGCAGATTTCTAGTTGTTGGAGGAGGATCTTATAAGGGCTCCCTTACATAAGCCTTATGTAAGGGATTTGTCGTTCGAGATTGAATTTCAATGATCCGAGACAATCCGAACCGTTAGATGTGTTTAAAACATGTTTTTAAAGTCCAACGCTAGGATTCGTAAAAAAAAATACCCGGTAGGGCTTGATCCAATCAGTTTTTGAAAAAACGCTATGTATAATGTTTTTATCGAAAAATGCTTGGATCAAGCCCTTTCGGGTATTTTTTTTACGAATCCTCGCGTTAGACCTTAAAAACACATTCTAAACGCATCTAACGGTTCGGATTGTCGAAATTCAATCTCGAACGAAAAATCCCTTACATAAGCTATGTAAGGGAGCCCCTATAAGATTTTCTTCCTCTAGTTGTTTACCTATGGAAAACACGTGTGGAGGCATTCTAAGGTAACTGAGAAGGGTTTGCCACATCCTCCTTTCTCAGGATCACAAGCAAATTGTGGCTCACATTGGACATAATTGCTTTCTGCAAGCTTAAAAAGCTTATCGAAATGGCTCTCTGGCTGCATATTCTGAGATAGGAAAGCAAACGAAAATGACTTTCAAGTTCTATTGAATATGCTACCTTTCGTAGTTTCACATATTCGAATTTGTTTGGCTATGTGAGGAAGTTATTTTTTGCTAGTTTTTCATCAAAATAGATATTCTGAGGTAACTTGCCTTCATTCTTATGAGAGAGCTCGTGCATATTCCGTTGATGCAAGTAGTATACTTCTCTTCTCTGGATTCAATACCACAGGTCGGACAGATTATTTTTTCATGTATTGCCATTCCAAAAAGGTTATGTGTTATGCAAGCATCCCTGCCACAATCCCAAGAGCATGCAGCACAGTTGCTTCCCATTGATGACTCGTGAAGACTGTCTAAAATGATTGCCAACACTTCAGTAGTGTCGTACATATATGGCTGTAAAAAATCAGCAATTCAAAGAAAATCTCTTAGTTTGTGATTTAGGAAAAAAGGTGAAATATGATGATAAATGATAATAACAGTCAACAAATTCGTAACTTACTTCCTGGAATAGATTTCTATCAGGGTTCAACTTGATCACAGCATTCCTTAATGACGTTGGAGAAATAGCTTCTCTATGTTTATTTGCGGACGCCACACTTAAGGCAATGAAAATCTCTTTTAGGGCACAGACAACACAGGGATCCCCAATATGCACATGCTCGGATGATCTACTCATAAACACCTCTCTGAACTTTCTTAAATGCCACAAAGTCTGCATATTCACAGAAAAGTTCATATTGACCAAGGGCATGGAAATGAAACTATTATTCTGGCTGCAGAGAATCGGGATTCGTTTAAAGGAAAACTAACCTGTACAATCACGTTTAAAAAGCAATTGTATTCACCAGTATCATTCCTCAGTCCGGGGTTAAATATATCTGATCCACTTATAGTTCCGAATGTGCCACAAGTTGGTAAGACCCCAAGGTCTTCTTCTGATTCTGGGATCATTTTCAAGGGAAGATTCTTCCGTGCTTTAGATGTATCTGGATATAGTTGACAAGCCAAAAGTTGGGTTAAAGGCTCTTGCCATAGTTTTCAACTACTCCAGTCAAATGAAATAGATACGACGTTTATCATTCTGAATCCCCATCAGCTAGCTGTAAATATGTCAGGCTTGTGGATACTCGACTTTATATTCCACATTTTTTTTGTCTCTATTGCACTACAGAACATGTTGATTCGTTTCTTTAGACATGTATATGCCGTACTTTCAGCAAAACAGTCAGAGCAATTAAACGAAAATGAATATTTGGAGTTAACCAGACAATTTCTTCAAGCATAACAATCAAGTACAAGATGCCATTTTTTCTAAAGGGAGGAGGACTTTGCATATTCTAGGTGTACCAGAAGGCTGCTTACCTTTCTTTCTTCTCCTTTTGGTCCTTTTCGAACAAACAACCACCGGTTTATCCGACTCCTCAACCTTTACAGGCGCAGCTTCATTCGTGGTTTCCTTGGCCAGAGCCATCTGCTTGGCCTCGTCCTCAACCTGTCTTTGATACTCCAACATCTCTTTAAGCTTTCTATCCTCCAGTAAAATGTTACGCCTAAGTTCCTCCTCTTGAAGCTTCAACTCATCAGCACTTACACCAACAGCAGCGAAGTGACTGGATGAAGACAAAGGTCAAAACCCAGAATAACTCAGTAGGACTTGGGGGAAATAGAAATAAATCAAATAATTAATGTGATCTTTTATATACGCTTGTTCTGTCTTTTCTTCCTGTGCCTCAGTTAGCTCGTTGCCAGAAGTAGCCTGTAATACCAAGAGAGTATTAGATGAACATGAACCAAATATACACGGCTATGTGAAAGCAACCTATATGGTAAAATATACAACCAAACTTTAAAGTTAGAAACCTTTGGATCCTTCACTTTTATGTGGTCTTTAATCTTTTTCTTAGCCTTTGAAGTTCTCTTTGAAAGTTTTGGGTCATTGTTTCCTTTGGTAGTATTCTTCTTGGTATCAAGAGCAAGCTCTGATAAAAGCGCTTCTGTTACAGCATCTGACTTCTGCTTTTCTTCTTCATCAACCAAAGCCTCTAATTTTGCCTGGTAAAGAAAAATTCCGAAAATGTTAAATTTTGACCAAGGAAGTTTGGTGAACAGTTTAGATAATTACAGCGGAAATAATACGAACATGTATGAAGATCAGCACAAGAGCCAACATAATGCCCCGATAATCAAGACTGGTCTGCTTATATATTGCCAATATCCGCCACATAATGCCACCACTCCTTGTGATTTGTTCTTCAATTCTACACAACTGCAGGAAACATCAAAAACTTCCCTGTGATAAGTTAACAACTCAGTAATCACAGTCGAGAATGGACAAAGACAGAGAATTTGATTAACAAACATCTTATGAGTAAAAGGAGAAAGTTACAACATTAGTTCCAAATTCAGGAAACCACTAGAAGTTATTGAAAATAAGCATAAAATTGCCACTGTTGGACTACCCACAACATTGGCGAGATCCAGGCCACCTGCCATGACTTCTGTTAATTAACTAAAGGAAAGGCAATAAGATTGGCAAGCTGCAAAGCTTCTGGCCCGGTGAAGGAAATACGATTAATTGTCTTAGAGATTTGAAAATCTAAGGTATATAACACTTTTACGACCTGGAAGCTTATAATAAACCTACAATCAAATCTAAGTTTTCGTTTTTTTCCATTGGTACCTCTAACAATAGCTGCTCCATTTTCTTCTGGATTGCCGTCCTAATAAAAGCATCTTCATTTGACCCATAAGCTTCTGTCAGTACTTCCACTATCGCATCCAACTCGGATCTTCTTGTGGGGGACATAGAATCTTCCTCCGTATTAACGAGCAGCTCTAGCCTTTTCTTCTTCAAGAGTGATTCAAAACTTTGCAGGACATGCTTTCCACCTTGCTTCCTCTTCTTGACTTCTTGTGCACAGATGGTCTCAATTGCTTGAAATGATCTGCACTGTACGATAAGTTCATGTTGCCTCCAACACGAACTTTGAAATAGATTAAATACTTCCTCGAATTCCTTAGATGCTTTCATTCCTTCATGTTTCGTTTGATCTTGTAAACGTGTCCATGCTGCTAATTGTTGTGCAGTTGAAATAGGAAGACCATCAAACAACCATTGCGTAAAAGCATTAATATCTGGCGGCACAGCAACTTCAACATCACAAATACTGCAAGTTGTTGCAGAACCATCTTCATAATCTTCAACACCATCGTTATGTCTGTGTGGCATAAACTCCACTCTTAGTAAAAGATCATCCAAGAGGCACGACGAGTCACCAGTAAAAACAATCCTTTCCGTAATAAGATATCTCCCGCGGTCATTAGATTTACCACTGTCAGACCCGGAAAGTTCATACACACCCTTTAAGAACTCAAGGATTTTCTCTAAATGACACACCTCCAAAAAACAGATGCAGAGAGGTGATTTTCCAAGGCCTTGAATTTGAAGCTGCGATGCTGGAATAAACTTCTGCAGTTCTGCTATTGTACACATTATCACCTTGTTAAGATTTCCTACTGAAAGAAACTTGTCTCTCACAAGAACTTGGAACTGTCTATGAATTTCTTGAAGAATATTCACCCGATCAATATCATCTGACAACGGCCACTTCTGATCATTTCTGCAGGCCTCCGGGAGTAAATACCCAACAAATTCACCTAAGCCAAATAAAGTTTTGTCGCGCCTTCTTCTTTTACTGCCTCTGCAATGCTGACTTTCATTCAGTTCTTGATCTAACAACTGATCCATTGCACGATTTTCAACACTACAATCTTCATCAAAAAGATTAGCCAATTGTGATTTTAACTGTTTTTCAATCATTTTGATGGCTCTAGGGGTATCCACTGGCTTCCAAGTACCATTAACAAGCAAGTCAGCCCATTTAGCATCAATTTCTGGAAACACAAATGGCTTCACTTTCAACTTATGCCCAATTTCCCCCTTGTGCTTTCGCTCAATATGCTTCATACGCAATTCCATATCTTCAAACTTCTCATCACAATAATAACACCCCCAAAACTTCCAACTCTTGTTCTTCTCAGCATACCCTACACATTCCGAAAAAACCCTTTCCGCTAAACCATCCTTGCCTAATGAACTGTAATACTCTCTCAAATCACCAACTCTAACTTCAATCAACCCCATCTTTCTCTCATCACTCATCGCATTCCAATACATTCGCAACTTACCCATTTTCACCGAGGCTCTCACAATCTCATCCGAAATAGCCTGTCTCTTCCTTTCACTCATCCTACAATTACCTGGCTCGGGTTTTTCGGATCTTTCCTCGAAAACCCCAATCTTGATTTCCTTGATCTTATTACCATTTTTCCTCCTAGTAACAACTGATCCAACCCCGACCATTACACAATCAATTGGATTTCCTTTTGCAAGATTCTTCAATGATAAAGAAGCACTCCTACTCTTCTCTAAAATCAACTCCAATCTTTTCCTACACTCGAAAATTCGCTCTTCAGCGGATTTCTCCAAAATCCTTTCAGTTCGCAAACTTTCTTCAGCAGGGTCGATCGGATTCTCGATCGACAACCCTCGTTCGCACTCTCTCGCCACCAAATCGAACCCTGCGACATCCCTTGACAACTCGTAAATTGCCTCGGCATAGAAAACCCAAAACTCTATCGATTTCGGGGAGAGAGAAACCGCGCGTCCAGCCGCCTCGGCCGCGCCTCTCAGGTGCTTTAGTTCCGAGAAATTGTCGGAACTGCCTATTCTGGAAGCTTCTAGAGCGTGCAGTTTGCCTCGGACGGCGTGCACGAGGGCGCAGTTTTCGTGTTTAAGGCACGCGGCTTGGATGAGTTTGTGGGCTTTGGCGGGGTTTCGACGGAAAGCGGCGATTGCGAGCTGGCATTCGGATTTGATTGAGGAGAGTTGTTTATCGGTCTTGGTGTGTTCTTGATTGGGGTTGTTATTATCCGGTGGTGGTGCGCGGCCGTGATCGGTGGCGGTGGTGGGCGGAGGATGAGGGTTTCGATTCTTGTTATGAACCATTGCGAGAAGAATGAGAGTATGAAAATGGCTTTCGTGTTTCTGTCGTGTTTCCGCGCTTGGGAGGGAAAACAAGATTTGGAAAAATGGAGAGGGTCCCACGGCTTCCTAAGTTATCTTTGTTATAGACTTGTAGTCCACGTTTGAGAAAGAACCCCACTATTGTACAAATGAATAGTGTACAAATGGTGTATAGATGAGCCGAGGACCCACAAGTGGATCCCACAAATGATACGAGTCGTTTGCTCATCTTAAAATAAGTTTTTAAGTGGCCCCGTGAGAAATCAGCTCAATTCGACGTCCATAAGTGGTCGATCTGAAAACCCAACTTCGGATAAGTTGATTTCCCATGGAGTATTTTAAGATGAGTGAACGGCTTGGATCGTTCATGTGGGACCCACCCGGTATCATCTGTACACAATCTGTACATTATTCATCTGTACCATTGGATTTTTTATTTTTTTCTTTCTTTCAAAGTGTTTGAATTTAAAGTGTCTAAACCCTAAAACCAAAGTGCCTAAACTCATAAACTGTATGAAAATATCTAAAACCCCCAAAATCCAATGAAAGTGTCTAAATTTCTAAAATCCTATGAAACCGTATGATATCATATGTGCCTCAACCCCCAAAAAAGTTGAGTTTCGGTTTTTAGAAGAAAAAAAACTTGAGCTAGTGGTAATTAAGTTTCAACCCTTGACCTTGTAGGAATTAAAGTTTCCAAAATGTGGCTTACAAGTAATTTTCAGTATGTTTTATCTATGAAAACCTTATGCGAGCAACAAATTACTGAACTCAAGAACACACCGGGGTCCATATGGTTTCAACCTAACACTTTAAACTCTCTGAAGCTAAAAATTAGATAACTCAAATTTTGAGTTCTTTCAGGTACTAGTCTATAAAATGCCTGATTTAGCAGTATTTTCTCATCCTTTTGTTTTGACCAGATTGGAGAGTTTTTTTTTTCTTTAAGAATAAGAACTTCATTGATAAGAAAAGAGATTACAAACATAAAGAACCTAAATCTATGCTATTGCCATTAGCTGGAGAGCGCCAGTGGCAAGCAAACGCCAACAAACACCTAAGAAGAAGAGCATAGATCTAGGACCACAGAAAAGGGATTACAAACATAATGGATCTCAATCTATGCTATCTCCATTAGATAGAGAGCGTCGGTGACAAGCGAATGCCAACAAACGCCTAAGAAGCAAAGCACAACCGAAAAACAACACATACAAAAAGTTCAACTCTAATCCATATGCCGAGATTGAGGATGGCACCGGCATGAGCGAAGGATCATAAAGGATCCAAAGAATTACGTGATCAAAGATGAACCACCAGGTGATGGTGTAGCCTTTGCACCGAATTGCCATACACTAAAGACCCAAAATTGTGCTATCGCCATTACATAGAATGTGCCGACCATGAGTGAAGGCCAATAAAGGCCCAATGAATAGAGCACAAATCTAGAAGAACACATGAACAAGAAAGAACACCGAACCACAAATACAAAGGACCCAAAACTGTGCTAGAATTCCGGCGACAAGCGAAAGCCAAGGAAAGCTAAAGAAACAGAGCACAGAATTGCTCTCATAATTGTTTTACTTGTTTAGGAGTAGGAGATTGGTAGTTTTAAGCATGCAGATTCGTTTTTCTTCCGGTGTCAGATTGGAGAGAAATGGATGAAATTTTGAAGAAATGAATAATTGTGAATGGAGTTTATGTAAATAGTTATATCCTTCAAAATCACTTCTTGAGTTAAATACTCTCTGTCCCAAATAATAGTCTGGCTCGCAAAATGATAAATTAGAAATAATACATGCTTTTGAAAAAAAAATTCAAACTTTTTTCATGAATTAAAAGAGCTTGTTGATATCTGATAAATAGCTTGAAACAACATTGTTGTAAATTTACATGAATAAAAACTAAAAACAAAGCAGGGAACAAAAGAAGAAAAAGTGTGAAAATCACTAAAGGCTTATCCCTTTATTTATTTCTTCAAAGAGATTGAAGCATAGCGTTTTGTATTGCATCGATTTTACCATTGTTTGAAGGTAATTAATTTTAGCACTCCACTTTTTGATAACCACACTCCAATTTTTGTCTTCTAATATACAAAATACATATTATAAATGTGGTTATCAAAATAAGGAGTGCCAGAATCATTTCCCTGAACTATTGATTTTCTATCACCAACCACTAATAAGCTCATATCCATCTGAAGTCACTACTATACGCTCCATACTTGCTCAAATTTACATGAGTAAAATAATATCCTTCATAACAAAAATCACAAAACTTGAGATATACTTGTCATCTTAGACCGAGAAAGTAGATGGAAAAAAAATTAACGAACCACTACAACGAGTCGCGTCGCCTTCATCATTTTGCAAAACTACAACACCATAATCTGCATTTCAATAGTTGCTTGAGGAAAGTAACAAAACAAAGGCTCAAATTCATCCTAATCTGCATTTCAATAGTTGCTAGTAATTAACTCTGCTACACTACAAGTAGTAGCATTCTGTTGTTTCATAGCCCAATATATATGCAGCTTATCAAGAATCTCCAAGACAAATCCTTTTTGACAAGTGAACACTTCAATTCAACTCTTAGCCAAAAAAGCAAATACATTTTCCATGCTGTTTACATTACTAGGCCAACGACGGAATTGAAACATCACCCCCAACATTTTACAATATATTTTGAAATATGACCGCTTCTTCCTTTGCTAGAGTAGCCATAGTTGCTGCTCTTGGCTTCTGAATTCGCACCTTCCAATAGCCCCCAGTCTAGAAGCCCAAATGTTGCAAGGTCCGTCAGGTTAGTTCAGAGGCTCCTTCCACTCTCGCCCACCGCCCTGCTTTAAAATATCAGTTGTCATTAGGAACTTCTTTCTCGTAATGAGAAGCAAATGGATTTTGTGTTTGTGGTCCTTAAAAGGCTTGCTAAATGCATTTCCAAAGCTTTTTTTTTTTTTTTTTTTCAGCCTCTATTGGGTAAGTTGACACTTCTTCCCAAATGCACCGAAAACCTCAACTCGCTCGATACAGGAACACATTAATCCCCTGGCAATTCTTTTAGTTTTAGTAATGTACAGAAGCAAAACCATCGTCTAGTTTCTTTTCCCCTGGAAAGTTTTCATGATATAATTAACAGCTATACTCACACTACTCAATTTGATTTTACGATAAAAATTCACAACAGTACTCCCAAAACTCAATTTGATTGTATGTGGCTTAAAGAAATACGGTCTAAGAATGATTTCCCTACTGACTTGGTTGAGTAGTTGACAGCAGAATAAAAAAAGCAGCAGCCTATACTAGTATATCAAACTTCTATAACTGTACAACAGTACAACTTTTACATTCTACAATTGATGAGTCACCGGCCGGTGAGAAAACCACCATGGACCTAGACAACCATGTTAGTCTGGCTAAGAAACCCAGAAACCACGCAGGCATTTGCTTCAAATTTCAATAGAAGTGAACTTAAAAGTTTTTGGTCCTTTGTCATGTTAGCAAGTGTTCTGGGTACGTCATTAGTTAGTACTCCCTCCGTCCCATTTTGTTGGTCCCTCATGGGGAAACCAACCATTTAAGGGAACATAATTATTACATTGTAATCTTGTTAACTTTACAATTTTGTCCTTTGACGTGATGTTTGTTGAAATCCTAGCTTATTCAAGGTAGGAGAAAAGGAGGGGCAAATTGGTTATGTTGCATTACGTTTTTGGAAACTTTTCAAAATGGACCAAAATGAAATACGGAACCATCTTTTTGGGCCAAAGGGAGTATTTGAACAGGAACTGAAACATGTGTTGCAGAACAGAATTCAAAAAGAATTTTGTTACCTCTTCCGTATTGCGTAAAGGGACACCAGCTCTAGCGTTGCATGTATATTTGCTAGATGAGGGTGAGATACATCTCCAGAGACAAACTCGTTTACCACACCGTCGACCTCAATCATACTGCAACCGGGCTTTTTCTTAAGCCCTCTATCACCAATCTTCTTCCGGATCCTTCCCGCATCTTCACACTTCCCCGCGGCCAAATAAATATGCCATAATTGGACATAAGCTCCATCTTCTTCAGCTCTATCGCCTTTTTTTATCAGTAAGATTTCTTTCACTGCCACTTCTGCGAGGTCAACGTTGTTATGGTTTCGACAACCACTCAACAGAGCACCCCAAACGGAAGCAAGTGGCTTCATAGGCATTCTCCTTATGAGCTCAAACGCTTTTTCCAATTGACCTGCTTTGCAAAGCAAATCCACCATGCAACTATAGTGCTCGTGTTTAGGTACAACGCCATACCGGGCTTCCATGTTGTCTAATAGAAATTGACCTTCTTTATGAAGACCCGCATGGGTACAAGCTGCTAACACCCCAAGAAGGGCAACTCCGTCGGGCCTAAGCCCATCTTCCACCTGCATCCTCTCCAAGTATTCAACCGCCTTTCTTGCGTGTCCATGAATAGCAAAGCCTCCAATCATTGCTGCCCATGAGCATACACTCCTCGCTGGCATTCTTTCAAAAACCTCCACAGCCGTATCAATGCACCCGCATTTCACATACATGTCAACAAGCGCTGTCCCCACAAATGCATCCGCGACCAATTCTTCGCTCTTTCTAACGTATTCGTGAATCCACTTCCCTTGCACAAGTGCCCCTAAATCAGCACAAGCCGTAAGCGCAGTAGTAACACAAAATTCATCTGGCTCAATTCCACAGGTCAACATATCCTGGAAAACACTCAAGCCCTCTGCAGCCAACCCAAGCTGGATATACCCAGTCATTAGAACATTACACTGAACAATATCTAAGTCAGTAATTTCATCGAACACCTTCCGTGCATCCCCCAAAACTCTACTTCCCAAATAAAACCGAATCAGCGCAGTCTTTACGTGACTATCTGATGAACCCAGACCACATTTGAGCACCCAATTATGAATTTGCAAGCCCAAAGACATACAACCGGCATTCGCGCACGCCACGAGTACAAACGGAAAAGTGTGGTTGTTGGGCCAGACAGTGTCGTCTTTTAACATGAGGTTGAAGTAGTGGAGAGACAAATGGGGTTGAGCACCATTTGAATAGGCTCTGATGAGGGTGTTGTAAACGAAAGAATTGGGTGTGTGGATTTGGGTGAAGAGAAGCGAGGCGTACGAGAGGTCGCCGTTGTTTGAGAGGGCGGTGAAGGTGAGGAGCTTGCTTATGGCGTAGGTGTTGTGGTGGAGGCCAGTGGTGACGAAGAGGGCGTGGATTGGTTGGAGTTGGTGCATGTTGGTGCAACGTTGTGCGGCGGATATGCACCGGTTCCATAATCTGGGGATGTATTTAACATTTTCTAACATGTGGGTTTCTGCAGCTTTCTTAAAAAGATTCAAGAAATCAGCAAGTGTTGAAGATTGCCCACTAGAAAGATTGCGTCTTGAAGGGAAGCCATTGTCCTATTGATACCATTTCTCCTCAGTGCAGTGCGTGCTGATTTTGGATGGAAATGAAGCTCGGTAGTCTTCTCTGTTTTCCCGAAAAATTGCAGCTGGCTCCATCTGGTTTAAGCTTTCGGCACTTCACCTCCATCACTTTAGGAAAATCACCAATTCAAACCTACAACTCTTTGGTTAATAGACATGAGAATTGAGATGTTAATGACCATTATAACATCTATATTTAATTTCTTTTTACTGTCTTTCCTTTCTTTCTTAATGCTTTATTTGGAACTCGGAGAGAATGAGAAATAAAAACTGAAATTAAAATGGGAGGAAAGTATACTATGCAGAAAACTTGAATTTGTTATTTTCTCCCCTGTTTCCCTTTAAATCAAACAATGGCATAAACAAATTTTTAAAATCTTCTTTTATTTTTTCTTGTTTTTACTATTTCCAAACAAACCAAAAAATTAAGATTGGTGAAATGACAAACAATTAAACCACAAAAACCTGAAGGGCTTTGGCGTAATAATCTCGGCTAAGAATTTAAAGGTTTGTTTTCCCCTAAGGTGTCAAATTCGATTCTCATTGACAATAACTCTTGACGTAAGCGTGGGAAAAACTGTAAAAGAAGTTATAAGAACCGATATTCGCACAAGCATTAGTAGTATAAAAATAGTTGAAATATTAAACCACAAAAAAGAGTTAGTAGTAACTTGCATTTTGGAATATTTGTCTAATCTAAAAGAGAGTTGTCACACCACTGAGGTGGTAGCCTAGTTGGCCAATGTGAGTAGGATAAGATTCTCCTATCTCCCTACGCATGAATCTCCCAGGTTCGAATTCCTCCCATGTCATTGCCGAGACTTGTGTGGATTTGCAGGGAGGGCATTTGGCTAACTAGTCGCTTAGGTGGTGCTATGGTGACGGCATGTCATATTCAAACAGTCGCTATGGCTCAACCGGACATTCCACAGCGGGTGGGGAATCCAAGGGTCATGCTCATGGGGTTGCTACGTTGGTCGCTCATTTCCCATCCTTTTTTCAGTTCCCAAAAAAAAAAAAAAAGAGAGAGAGAGAGAGAGAGTTGTCACAAGGGTCAAAGTATGGGGTTTATTCTGTAATTTTCCCTAGCACTTTTCTGTGTAGCCGTTTTATCTCTTGCACAAATCGAAAATTTCGCACTATCGGTGAACTATCATGAGTTTCGCATTCCCGCGTTTCATCCTCCATTACGGGGTTTCTTCCAAACCTTCAATCTTCCCAACAAACCATGGCTTCTTCCTCTTCTCCCCCAAGAAAAGAACATACAGTGCAACTACCCTCATCTCTGCCCAGCTGGTAATTTATCTTTTTTTCAGAGCCATGTTTGTGTCTGTGTATCTATGTTTTTCTTATAGAGTGTCGGGTCAGCATTTGCGCACCTCGACTAATCTCTGGACCCATTTCTACCATTTACCAGCGGGGTCCGATTAAAGCCCGGACACAAGGTCCTGTAAGCACTGGCACCGTATATGTATATCTATATGTATCTCTATATAAACGTATTCAGTATGTTATGACTGGTGAGGTTTATTTCTGACTTTTTTTATATGTGTGTCAATTGGTTGTTAAGTCAAGTGAGAACCTACTAGTGGTGGTCGGAGGTGGAGCAGCTGGAGTTTATGGAGCAATTAGGGCTAAAACTTTGGCACCTAATCTCAACGTGGTGATTATCGAAAAAGGGAAGCCTTTGTCGAAGGTATGTATTGTTTGGGGCGTTTATGTTTTCTGTGGTGGTGTATAGTTGAATAATTAGATAAATTCGTTTGTTTTTTCGGTACTGGTTTTTTGTTGTGTTAAGTAATGGCTTGTGTAAATTTTCTGAAAAGAATGTTGGTTTGTTTGGAAGGTAAAAATTTCTGGAGGTGGCCGATGCAACGTCACAAATGGGCATTGTGCTGACAATTTGGTGAGCAATGGTAGATTAGAAGTTCTCTATTTTGAAAGGAATTTGTTATCTATGTTTTTACGAGCAATGCTACCGACACAGATGAAAGTGCAGAGTTTTGGACACAGATGTTTCTAGAATCATTGTTGCACTTGGGTCCCTTATGGTAGATGTGGGGCCCGTAGACATCGGATGGTTCTGGACACATCTTTATATTCGCAATTTTGGTCTGTGACCATAGCATTTTTGTATTTGTACTGGTATGCCAACCAACATGCCTATCCATCCTAACATTTATGATTTACGAGCATGAGTTTGGTGTTTAAATCCTGTTGAGTTGGCAATATGATTACAGTTTGTATTGAAGAACTTATCATGAACAAATTAGTCAGCAAAGCAGAATAAATTAAATCATGACAAGATTTTACTTGCTTTAGAGTTCTATGATACGGATACAGTCTCTACAATAATGTAATCATCCATGCCACGCAAATATCATGGTGAAGAATCACAACACTTACTTACCGAGTTTTTGCCCCAACTATTATGGTACATGTCATGTAGTTGAGGTCTAGCTAATTCTTCTATGTTTGCCCAGCTGTTGGTTGGCTCTTAGTTTGGTAAAAAGGAAAGATGTCAATTATATTTGACATTTCAAAGTGATTCTTTAAAGGGTTTAACAAATTATATTGAAGGATATAGCAAGCCTTTATTTAGTGTGAAACCCTGGGCTCCCCAGCTCTAGCTTTGGTTTCGTGCATGGCCTTCTCGAGCTAGAAGTTATGACCTGTTTTTGCTACGCTGGACTTTGGTCGAGTAGCTTTAGATTGGAGTAGTTCTGATTCAGCCCCAAAACAAACGAAATAACACTGATTTGTTGGATAATATTGACCTTGAAGTTCCCCTACTATCGTCTGCTACGAAAATGAAAAAGATTTCGACTAACGATCTTTTTTTTTTTCCGTTGTAGCATGTAATTAACTCAACTTTCCCTTCTTTATCACGTGTATTTTGTAGGGGTTTAGATTAACTATATCGAATTGCTCATGCATCTTATGCTATCATATGGTTTTCATAACACCGGTCGTGCATAGATTCTGGCAGATCATTACCCCAGGGGTTATAAGGAACTCAGAGGCTCTTTCTTCAGTGAGCATGGTCCGAAGGATACCATGTCCTGGTTTACTGAGCATGGGGTGGAACTGAAGGTCAGGAACTAAGTATACTGCTTCCACTTTTAACATATCCTTTGCAATGTTTTGCGCCTGATTTTGTGCTTTGTGCTCACAATCAAGTATTACCGTTATGTTGTCAGACTGAGGATGATGGGAGGGTTTTTCCTGTTAGTAACAACTCATCTTCTGTAGTCGACTGCCTCCTGTCCGAAGCAAAGCAGAGGGGAGGTGCGTATTTGTCATCAGTATTGCATGGTGCTGTTTGTTCAGTTCTCAATCTATTTATTTTTGCAGTACGTCAATAATCGTTTTTTGAGATAGTTTGGCCCTTTGTCGGTGTAAGGGACCCGCCCTTTATTTTCCTTTTCATCTTGGGGTTCTCATGCCAAACCTTGCCACCCCAATCCTATGCTTCCCAACTTCAGAGTTGAATGGATGGGCCTTTCAATCCGTAGGTCCAGTTTTCTAATTACATCCGTAAATGAAGAAAAACCCCGTCTTCTACAGTGGCATTCTAAAACGGATATACTGAACATAATTGGTTAAATCTTATGCCTTTTGTTCCATTTGCCATATATTGTTGAATGTTGAGTTTTTTTTTTTTTTCATGATTTTATGTTGCATACAGAAACGGACCTTGATAAAGAGTAGGATTTGTGTAGCTGGCCCCAAGTAATTGGGAAAAGCTTGGTTGAGTTGTTTTGCTTTGCATAGCATCCCAATGTAAAATGGGTGTTGTGATTCCATTAGCTCTGGGAACCTTCATCACGATCACTATATCATGCATTTTAGCTTCATATAAGTATGATAAAAGTTCTTTCTGATAACGCAAAATAATCCTTTTGTGATGGAATTGTGGAATGGGCACCATAATTTAGAAGTTTGGCGAAGTGTATATAGTCTTTTCTGTTAACTAGACACTCTGCAACAAATATACTACCTGCACCTATAAAAATATACCCTCTACATTTAGATATTAAGTTAGCTGATGGCTTTTCCTTTCCGATAGAGCTTCGTTGCACACTTTTTCAGTACCATGGATTATGTACTAAGCCATCTATCCTGAAATATGAGTCGATCAGTTTTGCTGCAGACTGGAAAAGTTGTAACAACGGCATCTATGACTGCTAGTGGGAAATTCCTTCTGAAGATTGAAAAGCGTACAGTTGATAGTGTGGAACACGTTGAAGCTGATTACCTTTTGATTGCAAGTGGCAGTAGCAAGCAGGTTGTATGTTAAGTACTTAAGTGACATTTTAATCTACGCAGATCATATATCTCCGTCCTTACATTTTGATATTGCTGTTCCAGGGGTATACTCTTGCTACTCAACTTGGTCATTCTATTATAGAACCAGTACCAAGCCTCTTCACTTTCAAGATTGACGAACCCCAGTTGGCAGAGTTGTCTGGTGTAATGGTCTTTATTAAGTTACAATTTATTCTTCCATTACAGCTTAAGTTTAGATTCTTTTCTGTTTACTACAAATCATAATCACGTCAGTGCGCAAGGACAATTTTTATGTTGTTACACCCACGGTATATTTGGCATATGCCTTCCACTTGTGTGATCATAGGATTTAGGAATTGAGTATAAAGATGAATGCAGTAAAAGAAAAATATAAGTGGACATTAAAGTCTTCAATCTGTAATGAAGCAACAACTACAGGATTGAGAGGTGTAAATTAGTTCCAGAAAACGCATGATCATCCGGCTGATGTAACGAAAATATTATCATGGTGTTGTTCCTTGATTTATGAATAATTCTTCTCCACTGTCAAGTTTAGCAAAGAGCTGGTACAATGAATTTTTGTGTTGTGACAGAGTTGCAGTGTTGTCTCTACATACTCTGAATTATCATGCTTGTAAAGTTATTATTATTATTATTATTTTTTGGTAGCATTGCTTCTAGAATTTCCTTTCAATGAAACTGGATTTCATTCTAATCTTCTTGTCTCTCTCATGAACATGATGGTTGATGATTACGCGTTTAACATGAAACTTATGCATTCAAAGCATGCAGTTTCTGATCACTTACTCTTTTCTTTTCTTTTCTTCCTTATGGTACCATACATAACATTGTTTATTGTAATCTCATACCACTCTTGATAGTCAAGTCAATGAAGGAATAAGTTGGAGTGGTAAAATGAACGTCATTTTGTGTATTTATCGTTCTCCATTACTGGTCAATTATTTTTGCTGTATTTTCCATGTCCAGGTTTCATTCCCTATGGTTCGAGCAAAGTTAAAGCTAGAAAACGTTGGGAGGAGTATATCTCATCTTACACAGGCATGCTTCTCTGCTTGGTGATTTGTAAAACAAGTACGTGGACGTTACTAATACTTTTTGGAATTTAGATTGGACCCATGTTAGTCACGCACTGGGGGCTGAGTGGACCTGTAATCCTTCGGTTGTCTGCTTGGGGAGCCCGTGATCTGTTCAGTTCTGATTATAGAGGTAACGAAGGGTTCTATAATTCCTTTTCCATTTTGCTTTGATGGATTGTCTCTCTTCAACTTTATACCGTACTGGTTCAGGGACATTGTTCGTGGATTTTATTCCTACTATTCATATTGAAGATGTGAAGTCCTTTCTTATTGAGCACAAGAATCAGTTTGTGGTAATTCTGTTCCTCCAACCTTTCCCATCCCTTGTACTGGTGAAATAAATGAAAAAAGCTTCCTAGCGCTCGTAAATATATTATTGGCAAATCACATGTATATGAGCTTGTTCCATTTGTGAAAGGAACTTTTGTGTGATTTTTAAAGGCCAACGAAAGGATCAATATGTAGTGATATTTTCAAGGCAATAAAAGGATCAGTATGTAGCTGGCTGTCACACACATTAACTAGAGGGGAAGAAACAACTTCAGTGATAAAACTCTTAATAAAGGAAGCTAATGGTGAGTGTGAGTCAGCACCTAAAAACCCTAAACAAGGTAATGGACTTAATGGTTAGGACTTGGTAGATTTACTTGGGTTAGCCCTAATATGAAAGATTAAAAAATGAAAGAAAAAAACTAAATGTGATGCCTCAGAGATCATGGTTTAGGCTGTATAAATCACAAGACCTTCAAGGTGATAACCAAGGATTCTTGTTCTCTACCGATCGATTTCATTTTCTTTAGAGCTGCAATCAAATCAAACTACAATGCCTTTCCGGCTTATTAATCGAATACGATTTTGTTCTCTTACGATTTGTGCTTTTACCCATGCAGAAGCAAAAAGTGCTTAATTCATGGCCTTCAGAACTTGGCCTTGTGAAGAGATTTTGGAAATATATACTGGATCGTGAGGTGGTGTGAGCATTCCTTTGGAAACACTTGGAGTTTTGCTCTCAATTGTGACTTTGTGTATTTTATATGCAGGGTTTAAACGGGGATACATTATGGGCTTCTGTTTCAAATAATGCATTAAAATCTGTTGCTTCTCAGTTGAAGCAGTGTTCATTTGTAGTGAAAGGGAAGGTACAATTCAGCAGTTTTACTTGTCAAAATTTTGTTTTCTTTACTTTGTATACTTTAATTAGATCCTTGAATTACTGAAGGGCGTATTTAAGGACGAATTCGTCACTGCTGGAGGCGTTCCATTGTCTGAGGTTCTCTCTCTCTCTCTCTCTCTCTCATTCTCATGCACATGTTCTTGTGTCAAAAATTGATTATAATAATCATGCTTCGTGAAGATAACACTCAGCACAATGGAGAGCAGGATACAGTCAAATCTATTCTTCGCTGGAGAGGTAGTTTACATGTTGCTCTTCTGGAATCTGGGGTATCTTTTATCGTTGATTATTTATGATTGAAATACATTCAAGGCTAATTTCCATGAACCTTCCCTGTAAATGTTGATGGAATTTGAACTTTCTGTAGGTACTAAATGTTGATGGAATAACTGGAGGTTTCAATTTCCAGGTAATTAAAACATGAGCAAAGAAATTCATCATTTTCTACGTATATATTCATCTGCTATTGCTATCCAGGCATTTTTTAGGAAAAGATAATTTTGTTGTACTTAACCTTTTTTTGAGCGTCACATCGCAGCCTCCCATTTGTTGACTACTCAGTTTCCTTATTGGTGGCCCTTAAATTTTTTTTCTCCATTTTGGTGCAGAATGCTTGGTCGGGTGGATACATTGCGGGAACGAGCATTGGAAATCTCGCATTAGCTGCTTGTCTGAACATTGAAGTTGAATTAAGCCTACAAACAGAGCAGTCAACCTGAATTAGCTCGTTTGCTTATACGAAGACACCTACGGATCTGAGAAGTTTGGAGACAAGACTTCGAATATTTCAATGAGTAGATTATGAGCCGAACTTCTCATCAATTTTGATCCTTTGTTTCTTCCAAATTTTGCTCTGTCAATCGTTGTATTCTTGTATATGTCATCCACAGTTTAAGTTGGCTGGCATTAGTAGGACATAAATAGCTATATGAACAAACATGTATTGCAATGCTGGCTTTATCCCGACTTTAATTGGACCAGTTGTTACTGAGCAGTGCAATTGGTCCCTTGGATTAATCGGTCCATTAAGCCGGATACTGAATGATAACAAATACTGGGTTTCGCAGAAACCAAATAATTATTAAGTGTCTTCATCCTTCTGTTTGTTGGCGTTGATTGTGGAGCTAAGTTACAAATTATGATAAGAAGGTTGTGGATACCTTTTGTTTGTCTTCTTTTTCTTTTCTTCCTTTTCCTTCTGAAATTGCCAATAGCGGGTGGGGATTGTGCTCCTGATCTCATGGATCTGAATGTAAACGCATTACAAGGGTAGGATCGCCAGGTTTTGTTGATGCAAAGTTACAAACTCAGACAAAACTCTTTCTTGAAAACCGGCTTATGAGGAGAGGGTGTCTCACCGCTTATACACACAAGGCCAAGTTCATACTTAGTAGATGTGAGACACTAGAATCGTAACATACCTCCACACTCCGTTAGTGATGTCCACGGCAGCTTACTCTGTTAACACTGACAGGATGGTAGCCCTATTTCTTTTTTGGCAGCCTCACTCACCTACAAATATTCAATACTTTTTAAGTAGTTTTTTTTCCGATCAACACTTTTTTAAAGTATTTTAATCCAACTTATAGGTCATCCCTCTGCTGGTTGAATTGCAACGTGCTGGACTGCTGGCTAACTCTAAATACCAAATGATACAAATTCATGGGTAGAAATCACCTTTGAAACCGGCTAACAAGGAAGAGTTGTCCGAAATTTATATAGACTAAGCCGAGCCCATACTTAATCGACGTAGGACATTAGGATCACACCTGATTCGCAAGATATCATGTGGGCAATTACGAATCGTTAACGAGGAGCAAAGTAAGAAATTGAGATTGAAACAAATTGACATGTTGGGCTTGGACAAAAATAGTGTGGTGGGCTTATTATAAAGTACACCTTGATAGGATTCAGCCGGTGACTTTGGTTAATCTTAATAGTGAGTCCACGAGATGCACAGCCGGTGACTTTTTCACAGGGAGCGGGGTTTCTGATGTGCAACAAATGCACTGCACAGGACAGCGCACAATTTAAGGGCACTGTTATGGTGCCCAATCTAAGTGTTTCACAAATGTGGACTTGTGGGGTCCGCCTCTATCTGTTAATTTATTTAGTTATATGCTCGAAATTGGCTATCTTTCTTATGAGCAGGAAGAACTAGAGAAGAAGGCAGATTATGTAGTAAAAATGCAGAACAAGGTTGTTGTAATTCACAAAGAAGCAGAAAAAATGAGAGCAATGGTTGAAGCAATAAAAGGGGAAGAAATGCTCAAGGCAGAGGAGATTGCTGCAAAGTATCATGCAACTGGAACTATTTCGAAGAGGCTTGGGTGCTTTGGCTGTTAGAAATGTTTGCCCTAATTCTGAACCCTCCCGAAAGAAGAGGACAAGATTTGGGTTATTTCCTCCAAATTTTCTTGCTTGTTTATTTTTGTGTGTAATCTGTTTGTTATAGTTCATGTTGATTTCACTTTGATTGTGTTGTGCATAGGAATATAATATCTGATTGTGATGACTGATGATCAAGCTTCATAGTAATAATGATACGAGCTGAAAAGCTCTTATGAGCCCGTTTGTGCTTCCATTTAGTAGAAAAAATATATCCGGTTGTATGATGATAACGAGAGCTTGTAACCTAGCGTGATTTGATTTGAGTCACGGGAATCAACATCCTATCATCAATATAGTACATTACATCGGAGAAAGTTGTCAAGAAAATATATGCATCAATAACCAATACACTATCATCAACTAGGTTCAGGGCCTGTGCTTTGCACAAGTTCTATGCCCGTGGGTGTGATTTTAGATTTTGCTTCGAAACGCTGCAGTATTTATTTATGCCCATGTATTGCAATGTCAAAGTGGAATATAGTAAGTGTTTGTAGTTTGTACATATGATCAAACTATATACAAAGGGCACAAGGACCAGACCCAACCAGATCATAAATATTCCATCAGAAGCTACCAATCATACACTTCCTCTCATTTCTGCGCATTTTTCATGGTGGCAGCGTGGTTAAGTTAGTAACACTGCAAACTAAAGGGCCACATTTACCCCATCTGACAAAAACCAAAGTATGCTAATAATTAATTTAACATTCATCAAAATGAGACTCAAAATTTTGAAGCTAACTATGAACTCAACCAACCATCAGCACCAAGCCTTCCGTATTTAAAAAAAAAAAAAACAACTGGGAAAGAAGTAGTCTCTTACTTCTGGATTAAGTCCAGACAACAAAATCGAAAGTGCATTAAGCAGCAGCACCCTTTCCCTTCTTCATGAAGAATCTCAGATCTTTTCCCTCTTATATATACCTGTTATTGGCAATTGAGGACAACATTAGGTAAAAAGAACAGCCACCGTAACACAAATTTAAAATAAGACACCTGTTCTTGGGACAACTACGAGTCGGAGAAGGTTTCTCAAGATACTCCCAAAATTGTACCAATGAAAGTGATGGTTAGCTAATCACAAAAAAACAAACAAGCTTTTCCATCTATAATAGTGCATTATGTGGTCAGAATTGTAAATTTAGTGATTCTAAAAAATGGATACGAATAATAACTGCAATGGGTCGACCATGTTATCCAAGATACTGGTGATATGTCTGAATTGTCAAAACATCTTACCCAGATACATGAAACAAGAGATTTTGGAACACAATGATGTGGGGGTATTAAACATCGAATCTGGAGTAAAACTTGCAAAGAACCATGTTTCGTGCAAATATCTTTGCAAACAAAACCAAACGTGACATACCCATCAGCACGACCACACTGGCCAGGTCTGGATGAAATTGCAGCTAACAAACGACCACCGCTAAATTGGTCCTCAAGATGGGGATGATCTTGCGACCCTGTTGACACTTCACTTTT
Source organism: Gaultheria prostrata (assembly GCA_036023075.1). Taxonomy (NCBI): domain Eukaryota; kingdom Viridiplantae; phylum Streptophyta; class Magnoliopsida; order Ericales; family Ericaceae; genus Gaultheria; species Gaultheria prostrata. The sequence continues at coordinate 22,067 of JAXBDA010004918.1, forward strand.
CTCACAACATGGTTGCTCTTCTTGGCTTCCCCAGCAGGTGCCGCATCAGCCTCCTATGAACCAATATAAAGCAAATATTAAGGAAGTGATGCTCAAGAGACCTACTAATTAACAGGATTTTCTAACGATACTTGGAGAACCATTGTTGGTACTCCATTTTCTCTTGCTTCCCTTGGAGCTTGAAAAAGAAGAACTTGACGATCCAGGGGAATCAAGCCGCTGAGCAGCAGCGGGGGAATAAACAACTCCTGTATCAACTACTCTGCTCGGATTCTTGGAAATATTTGAAGCAATATTAGCAAAAAAAATGACGAGGCGTGTTGTCCTCTAATCTAAAGTTAAGAGTGGAAAGCTACCTACCAAAACCTATTCACACTTATTTGACACTTTGTCTAACTTCAGGGTTGGGAAAAAATATTTTGTACAAGGTTCCAAGGAGCCTCAAAAGATCACAGTGCAACCTCCACTAACAAATCCTGAGGTATCACAGTGATAATATTTTGTACAAGGTTCCAAGGAGCGAGTCGGTGGCCACCAAGCCTTTCAGACAATTTCCGCAGTCCTCTAGCATTGTTTTCACTGTCATGTGGGATGCGACAGCCTTCTCAGTTAGAGTAACCATTCTTCTCGGCTGCTGCTGCATCTGACTAGGAAACCCATAAGATTGAGCTGTTAGCCCTGCTGATCCCGTTGATGATGACCCTGCACCTGGGTGGGGTGGTTGAACATGCATTGGAAGCATTGAGATAAGGATTATGATAGAGATTTTGATAGGGGATGGGTTGATGAAAGGGATGTGGGATAGGAAAGACATTCACTGGGACATTAGGGAAGTTAGGTGGTGGTTGTGGTTGTTATGGTATGGCAACGCCGAAAAGCCTGCAAGCGTCGCCATAGTTATCAGAATCCCATTTGCTTTCTTTGTTTAGTTTTTTAAATTTACGGAAATGAGACGAAAGCTTATCTGAACTATCTGCCTTCCCCCCTCTGTCATGGTAAACATGGAACACTCTTTCCCATGAAATATCACTTGGATACGGATTAGTGATCCGATAATGAGCCATTGCTTGTAGCATGATGTTTTCATCAAATTGGGGCGCATCCGGGAATACGAGTTGCGACAAGTGGCCATGATGACCGCACATCAAGTGCAATTTACATGAAGCACCGTCCCTCCCCCCGGAAAGCTTGTCACCTTGTTGTGTCAAGCATGCTGCCTTGATGACGCATTGGTTTTCCCACAAGGGATGCCTCATTGCCGAGAGGAAGCATGTTGCTCGAGTCCCGATGGAAATGCATGTCCCTATCGATAATCAAAGATGCACCACGATCTGTCCCTTGTAACTTCGCGCTAAACGGTGCTTGTTTGGCTTCTCTTGGCTGGTTGCTTCTCGTCGAGCACACTTGCCCTTCGCGGTTCGATTGGTCGGAGGAGCTGGTGCAAAGTGTACGTAATGGCGTGTAAGTGGTAGATGATTTTGTCTGGTTTGGATAATTCTCTGCTTGTGCGGTGAAGTCCCTCTCGTACATTCTTTTCATTAATGCAACAGAAGCAATATTCTCCTTGTGCAAATTGTGGGTTCCTGTGTCTTATACCCAATGCGACGGAATTCGATCGTAAAAGTCCCTATCCTCGCTTTCCAGCACTACATCGTGATGGAGGTGGGCCGTAAAGTTGTGCCGGTGCTTCATGTAAATTGCACTTGATGTGCGGTCATCATGGCCACTTGTCGCAACTCGTATTCCCAGATGCGGAAACTTATGTGGGTATACAAGTCGTGATTGTTTTTTTACCCAAAAGGTTTTCATCGCTTTTGCGGATGACCACTGTATCGTCCTTGCCTACTTGATTAGTCAATGGGCCAATTGACTCGGGGTGTGGACCGGTGCGGATTGGGGCGGAGGCCAAAGCCCAGGAAATCGTTAAGCCTGTGGAGAAGCCTTCGCCTTGATCGTGGCTGGCAGCGTGCGCCATCGGCGTGCTTCGGCATCTGTGCGCTCCCGGCACCGACCAGTGGGCTCTCCATTCGGCCCGTCTTGAAACACGGACCAAGGAGTCTGACATGTGTGCGAGTCAACGGCGAGTAAACCTGAAAGGCGTAAGGAAGCTGATTGGTGGGATCCCCTCTGTGGGTTGCACCGCCGACCGACCTTGATCTTCTGAGAAGGGTTTAAATAAGACTTGAAAATTAGTCAACCGTACTTTAAATAGGGCAGTCATTGGAAACATGACCCGACAGGTAACCGAAAGATCCGACCATCGGTAAAACGGCGGAGCCGGCCGAAAAACGACGGAAAACGATGAAACCGGCCGAAAAATGCTCATAAACCTACTAAAAAACACCTGCGTGCGTGCGTGCACGGGCACTAGGGCTCTTGGGCACTTGGGGCAACTTGGTTTGACAACCGGGCTATGCCACGACAAAGGCTTGACAACCCATGCCACGATGCTTGACATGGCATGCCACGACATGGGCACAAAACATGGGCACAAGGCATGCCACGACATGGGCACAAGGCACGCCACGATGCTTGACAAGGCATGCCATGACATGGGCACATGCCATGCCACGACATGGGCAAAAGGCCCGACGGGTGCTTGGTTTGGCAGCGTGCCATCACTGGAAAAAAGGCCCGACAGGTGCTTGGCAGCGTGCCATCACTGGAAAAAAAACCCGACAGGTGCTTTGCACCGTGCCATCACTGGAAAAAAGGTCTGACGGGTGCTTGGCAGCATGCCATCACTGGAAAAAAGACCCGGCGGGTGCCTGGAACCGTGCCATCACTGGAAAAAAGACCCGACGGGTGCGTGGCAGCGTGCCGTCACTGGAAAAAAGGCCCGACGTGTGCTTGGCAGCATGCCATCACTGGGAAAAAGACCCGACGGGTGCCTGGCAGCGTGCCATCACTGGCAAAAAGGCCCGACGGGTGCTTGGCAGCGTGCCATCACTTGAAAAAAGACCCGACGGGTGCTTGGCAGCGTGCCATCACTGGAAAAAAGGTCCGACGGGTGCTTGGCACCGTGCTACACTGAGAAAAAGGCCCGACGGGTGCCTGGCACCGTGCCATCACTAGAAAAAAGACCCGACGGGTGCCTGGCACCGTGCCATCACTAGAAAAAAGACCCGACGGGTGCCTGGAACCGTGCCATCACTGGAAAAAAGACCCGATGGGTGCTTGGCAGCGTGCCATCACTGGAAAAATGACCCAACGGGTGCTTGGCAGCGTGCCATCACTGAAAAAAAAGGTCCGACGGGTGGTTGCCACCAAGGAATCACTTGAAAAACCACTCGATGGGTGCTTGGCATGACTTGTGGTATGTTGTTGGCTACAATGCCTCGTAAAAACTCTCTAAAACATCACAAAACCTCTTCTATAGTCACCTCCATGTGTGTTTCACAAAAGATGATTTTTTTTCTTTTGTAACATATACATTTAGAGATTTTGAGGTTGGTTTTTGCCATCTCTTTTCATCTATTACCTTCCAAATATTGTTGTAATTAATGTGTATAAGAAAGAAATTTTTTTAGGAATTTTTCCTATTTTTAATGTATTTTTTCTTGATTTTTTGAATTGTTTTGACTTATTTTGCAAATTAATTAATAATGAATAATCCCTTTGGAAAAAAATCTGAATTTTTTTGTGTAGATGGTCAAATATATTATGAAGATGTTCCAATTGGAACTTTGATGAAAAAAAAATTCGTTCTTAAAAGAATCCCTAGTACGCTCCTCGGACGAAAAGACGTTCCTTCCTGCCACTAGGGGAAAAGCTCAAGATGCATATATAAGGGGGCTCCTTACCAAAGCCATAGGACACCCGACGGGTGCTTTGGCACTACTTCGGCATGCCCACAAGGCTTGTGCTGGGCACTTTTGCTTCGATGCCAATTGCAAGCACGGCCTATGGGTAATGCACGGAAAAAAGACCGAAATACCCCTGTGGGTAACGAAAAGAGCCGACGGGTAACAAAAAGAGCCGACGGGTAACGAAATGAGCCGATCTTCGGGCAACAAAAGGCATTACGGGTGCGATGCATTGTGCTAGCACGTCCTACGGGGGTAATGCACGAAAAAAAGATTGAAATGCCCCTATGGGTAACGAAAAGGGCCGACGGGCAATGAAATGAGCCGATGGGTAACAAAATGAGCCGATCTTCGGGCAACGAAAGGCATTATGGGTTCGATGCCTCGTGCTAGCATGTCCCATGAGTAATGAACGAGAAAAAGATCGAAATGTCCCTGTGGGTAACTAATAGAGCCCGACGGGTATCAAAATGAGCCGACAACCATGCTAGGAAAGGCATTTTGGCACCCGACGGGTGCATCCTTTGGGTAATCGCTGGAAACATGACCCGATGTGTGCATTTCACCGAGCAGCCGAGAGGGGGCATTTCTCTCGAGTCTCGATATCCTTCATGATGCTTTGGTGTTCCCGCACGGCGAGCATGCTTGGCCAACGGCTATCATAAGCCTAAAAACCCAAGTGTGTGCCCAGGGGATGCCTCCTTGCTGAGAGGAAGCAGGATGCCTCCTTGTTGAGAGGAAGGCATCTCGCTCGGGTCCCGATTGAAATGCTTAACAACGGGGCCCATGCCC
>JAXBDA010004919.1:0-26662 GCA_036023075.1 Gaultheria prostrata
AAACTTGTGAAATTTATCCAGTAAAATAATCATTTTCTTTTTTCTTATATTTCTCCACATTTTGTTAACAAAAGATGAACCCATTGATGAGATTGGTTAAGGGTTCCCGAAACTTTCGAATTTCCATATATGCAAATAGAGACAAAGCTCAAAGGCATCGGTTGTAACGTTGTTGGTTTCTATATATTGATATACTGAATTCATAGGAAAATTTGGTGAAAGAAAAATGATTTTTGCACCCTAAATTTTTTCATTTTGGGGTATTTTGGCCTAATAATCTCTTTGAAATATTTTTTTTTTGTCTTTATTCAATACAAATTCTCCCATCTAAGTTCTAATTCGTACGTCAATTTTTTTGAATTATTAATTCGTGTTGACGGTGCTAGAGTGTGGTAGGTTCTTATGGTCTGATGATGTAGAGACAAAAGGAAATATATATTTTTTCGAAATATTTTTAAATTATCCTTTTTTATTTGGCTTGCTTCAAATTCTTGTGACTTATTGATTTGTCTTCATGGAGGAATCTAAAAATTTAAAACGATGACCAATAGATTCAAATTTTTTTTTTTCCGATCGGAAATAGATTCGAAAAGTTTATTAATGATAAATAAACGTTCACTAAATTTAAATTATTCGTGTCTTTGATAAAGTTCTTAAGTTTTTGCCAATATTTTTTAATTTTTAATTTTTTTTTTCCAAGAACAATGATCCATAATTATTTGGAAAAAAATAAATTGTAATTGTTCTTAACTCCACTAATGGGAAGTAATGTGAGATTCCACTCGGATGATATCAGTGGGGTCAGGGATCAATTAGTGCTGTTGTGGAGCTAGTGAGTGAGTGGAGTTGTTGAGGCTAAATGTGTCCCAAAAAATTTCCTCTTAACGGCATCTATCAGACGTTGCTGACAAGGGAACTCAGTGTAATTTCAGAAAAAGCGAGGGAGGTCCCTGAGGTTGTCAAAAACCATAGGGGAAGGTCAGTGTAATTTACCCTTTTGGTTTTTAAGTCACCCGGTAGGAGAATCTTCAGCAGTTTATGTAGTGAGCAATTGCAGTCATCTACTTTAATAATTAATGATTTGGGATTCGCTGAAGTTTTATAACAGTAATAAAGAGCTTGTGAATTTGGACCATTGAAAACAATTTGAATAGCTGAGATTACTCATTACATGTCTGTAGTGAGCTCACTACAAGCTCTCCCAATTCCATAGTCACGAGGAGGAGGAGGAGAGGAGAGATGTGGGGTATAAATCACCACTATGCATAGAGAACAATTCATGACATAAATAAACACTACATCGCACTTGGTGAAGTTCGAACCAAAAACCTACTCCCTCCGTTCCAAATTACTCGTTCCTTTTGGGGAATCCAACTTTTTAAGGAGATAAAATTATTGTCTTAAAGTTCCAAAATTATCCTTCAAAACTGTGAAGTTTATTAAGTGGGTTTAAATTGTTTACATCTTTTAATGTGGATCTAAAAAAATATGCAATATGGATCTTGTTTGATATATCTCAATTAGTTGTTTAATACAAAGTTTTAAAAATCAAGAAAAACATTATATACTAAAAGATATAAAATGATTTAGAAATGATATGAATTTCGAAAACTGTGAAATAAATTGGGAGGGAAAGAATACTTGTAAGGGTAAAATTGGAAGTTTGACATATTTTGATAGTTGTTTTTGGAAATAAGACCAACATTTTAGGACATCAAAAAATAGAAAGAAGGACCAGCAATTTGGGACGGAGGGCATAGACATACATTGACCTTGGGGTGGTCACTTGAACACCCTAAAAAAAGAAAAAAAATTGTTTAGAATACATGTAATTTTTTGTAGTTTTATTTAAGTTCTCTCCCTTTTGAACACCCTACGCATAAATATTGAACACCTAACCTAAAAAAGTTTGAACAACTAGCCCCAAAAAATCAACCCACAAACCAATCCAATGTAAAGAACCCAATTAAAAATCATAAGAGGTTCCAATTCGCCAGGCAATTTCCTATAATAAAATTAATATGTTTATCTGCCGGTTTAATTTTGCTTGGCCTAAAAAATAGAATTCGCCGATAACATGCAAATCTGACATATATTTTATGTATTTTCGTACCATTTGGTCTCATTATTCAAACTAATATATATAAAAAATTGTGTATATTTGGCTATTTAATAGAGTTAAGATAATTTTTGAACACTCTGTAAAAAAATTCTGGAGCCGCCACTGACGAAGGAAGTACTATTCTATTTTTAGCAAGGCTATTCGTACATGTATTTTATTTTAGCGGGTTTGGGGGTTGGATGCGAGTTTTGTGACTTTTGTCTGTCATTTAACTCTCGACCCCCGTAGATGAAGGAGCTTCAAGGTGCAAATTGAACTACTGAACTATTTTGTTTAATGACAAAGTGCTCGGATCAAATTACACGTACCCAGGGCCGGCCCAAGCCTAGGCCTAGGGCACTCCAAAAATGACTGATTTTTAGGGCACTCCAATATTTTTTAAAAATGGGCTAGACTATGACTCTTTTTTTTACCCAAATAAAAAAAGACCCAAGATTAATTACAAAAGGCCCTAAACCATTGTGGCCCAATCTAAAAAAAAGGCTCTTTTTCTGGGTTTGCGAGGAGAATTTCGTAGAAGAAGCCCAACTTGTCATCCTGGGGTTCAAACTACTCCCTCTAGGTATTTTAAAATGCCCAATTTTGTCTCATTTGAAGACATACCCACATAGAAAATTGGTCATCCAAATTAAACTATAGGATCTTTTACTAACTCTAATTTTTAACTTAAAATTAGATTCAAGTGGGTTAACACAAAGACTGGTACTCTTAGGGCATATTTTTTTTTGTTAAGCCTAGGATACTCTAAATTCTTGGGCTGGCCCTGCACGTACCTTGATTAATTCTTAGAAAAATTTAGCACAAAAACCGACTTCCATGACCCCCACTTAAATCATAGTTTGTATATTGGGAGAATCAATTAAATGTGGCAAGCAAGCATTTGTCCTTAATCATGGGTGGAAAACTACTGAACTATTTGTCAGAACTTAACCGGCGAGAGCGCCTAGAAAGTGCTAATCGGACTCGAGCCAATCAACACTTGGATTTAGAATATGAGACTTTACTGAATTGGGCATTTTCTATGTCGTGTTAGAGTTGCAGAGCATTGTCCAATCGGACAAAAGACATACTTGGCAAGGCTGGTCGTGAGATTTTCGGGGCCTAAGACGAATTTGTGAATTTGAGCCTCTTTAAAAAAATAAAAATAAAACTAACCTCAAAATGATAGTTATTTGGCACTATATATATATTTTTTTCATGATTCGTCCCGTTATTTCGAATAAAACTTAGTTTTGGTCATATTATTTTTTGCAACAATAAAAAAAATATCCCTTTGAAAGTGTTAGTTTGTGAGAGGGGAAAAAATATTGGTATGGAGCAAAGAGAGGCCCAAGAATTGAACCTAGTACCTATTGGATAGAAAAACTAAGCTTTTCCACTAGGCTAGCTAGTTCATTGGTTATATAAGTAATAAATTAAATATATATTATGTACTTGAGTGTACCTATCCGAGACCCTAATTTTGGGTCAACATTCGGGGGCCTAAGTCAGTCGCCTTACATGGCTTAGCTAAGGGGCGGCCCTGATCCTTGGATGGCATGGAAATACCGAATCTTGAATGTCCAATGAGAAAAGAAAACTATGCTTAACTAATTTACCACTAAAGTAACATCACCTACTTGCCCATCATTATTATACAATGGATACTCAACAAATTAATTTGTTTAGTTAGGCCAACCCAACAACCTTCCTAAATTTTTCTCTACATAAAGTAGTGAACAGTGCATATTTTTTATTTTACCAATCCACGTCTCCAACAATTCCTCTCTAATACCCTCTTTATTTAATTAAATAATGTTATTAAGAGGGGGAGAGAGAGAGAGAAACCTCGAGTACAATCGTGTGAGATCTGCACACGTAGTCTTGGACCTCATAAAAATATGGCGGTAACTTTCTCCCTCTTTTAATGAGAGTGAACTTCCATTCTCGAAAGTGCATGGTTCCATGAAGTAGAGTGCCTACATAGTGAATGAGATACATGCCAACAAACCACCTTTCAATACAACGTGATAAACCCAGAAATATCATCAACGTTCTCAATGAAACTTGCAGCAAGAGAGAGAGAGAGAGAGAGAGAGAGAGAGAGAGAGTATTGCACAGATACTCCTATTACCGGTGATTATGTCATTGAAAGTGGTCATTTTTCGGAGCTTCTATTGATCGGGGAATATTTGTGTATACCACATTAGCACAGTGGTATATTCTAACAGAATGTCTAAGTACCCGGAAAACATACACAAAATTTATCCAGAAATTGAAAATCAGTGGCTCAGATTCACTCCAGGTGAATCTGGACCATTGATTTTTGAATTCTGGGCCAATTCTATGTATTTTCTCTAGGTATGTAGTGGTGCGCTCATATTCTTAACGTGGTACTACATAATTTCTCCTACCAAACGTTTTCAAGCGACCGGTAGGTTCGATAAAATGGGAAAAAAAGGTATGCACTAGGAAATGGTACTTAAATTGTACATTTGTCATATTACACTCCATGATATTTTCTTAAGTTACTTAAAAAAATGTAAAACGTGAATAGTCAACTTCCGAGAGAATAACGAAAAAATAAATATACAATATTATCGTAGTGCTTCATTTGGACCATTTGTATCTGGCCAATCCACGACAGGACTTGGCTGACTTGTTCTTAATATGCAACCCCTTCTTATCGACAATCTTATTGACAACTACACTACATATGGTATGTGGCATTCTCTGGGCTCCCCTGCCTCTTCTTGAATGTCGTCCTCCCGAGAAAATTAGCAAAAACCAGGTGCTCCAACGGCTGTACGACACCTCTCTCTTTTTCTCTCTCTAAAATTTTTAGCCGCTCATAGATTTCAATATATTGAAAATCCCCATATCCTCCGGTGACTTTGTCGATGGGTTCAATCTCCAAAATCAGTATATCATCACTTCTATCCTGGATCCCCTTATACTCCTCTGCTCTTCTAAAAAACAACAGAGTTCACTGTCAATTCAAAATCTCAATTTCTAGCTAGGAATTAGCTTATTTCATTCATAAATTCCAACTGGGTTTTCTCCAAATCATCTTAAAGATCATTCTTTTTACCGATCAGAACCCAAGAATTTCCAGATTTAGATACATCTTCGTATTCGTATCGAAAACAGAGTCCACAACCACTTAGATCTCAATTTCAAGCTAGCAATTAAGCTTTTTCATTCACAAATTTCAAGTGGGTAATCTCCAAAACATCAAAAAAATCAGTCAATTGACTCATCAGAACCCAAGAATTACATATTCAGATCCATCTTCATATTCACATCGAATATTCTTGAAATACGCTTTCACGCTCGCTCAATGGAGAAGAGGCAAATACTGTTCGGGAAGTACGAGATGGGGAGATTCCTAGGAAAAGGAACATTCGCCAAGGTATACTACGGGAAAAAACTGGACTCAAACGACAGCGTGGCGATCAAAGTGATGAGCAAAGACCAAGTGAACAAGCAAGGAATGATGGACCAAATCCAGAGAGAAATCTCAGTCATGCGACTCGTTCGACACCCAAACGTTGTCGAAATCAAAGAAATCATGGCGACGAAGACGAAGATTTACTTCATAATGGAGTACGTGAAAGGAGGGGAGCTTTTCTCGAAAGTGGCTAGGGGGAAGTTGAGGGAGGATTTGGCGAGGAAGTATTTCCAGCAGCTGATCGCCGCCGTGGATTACTGTCACAGCCGCGGCGTTTCGCACCGGGATTTGAAGCCGGAGAATCTGTTGCTGGATGAGAATGGTGATCTCAAGGTGTCGGATTTCGGGTTGTCGGCGTTGCCGGAGCAGCAGCGGATTGATGGGCTACTGCATACGCAGTGTGGCACTCCGGCGTACGTTGCGCCGGAGGTTCTAAGGAAGAAAGGGTATGTTTGGAATTTCGAATTACAACTCTGTGTCTCTGTCTCATAATATTTGACTCTTTTGCTGGCATAATTAATTGTTTTCCAAGGGGTTTGATAGGATCTAGAAAAAGTGTATATGAAGTACCCCAGAAATACTAAATCAACGGTGGAGATTTACAGTAAATGAATCTCAACCGTTGAATTGATTTTCTTGAAGTATTTCATGTACGTTTTCTGTGTCTAATATATTTCCCTTTTCTAAAAGGTTTGCATAAATTTATCTATCGTCCTTTGGCAAAAAAAAATCGGAAATTGATTTTTTGATTTATTCGTTTTGTCTTTATTTAATTTTTTTTTGCATTTATTAGTTTTGCGTCAAATTTTTGTGGTTTATTGGTTCCTCTTGACGAGACGAATCTAACAAGTATAAAATTATAGTGAAAATTAATTATTTTTTGAATAAAGCTAAAATTAAACCAATAAACTACGTATTTTTTGCTTTATTAAAAAAAATTAGTTTTGACTATAATTTTATATTCTTTAGATTCGTCTCGTCGAGAGGAACCAATAAACCACAAAAATTTGATGCAAAGCTAACCTTTGCAAAAAAAAATTGAATAAAGACAAAACGAATAAACCCAAAAAACAATTTAAGTTTTTTTTTGCCAAAGAAGGTAAATAGTCCAAATCTGTCGGTGAATTCCTACGGGTGGATTATTTTTACAAATCTTGACTTTTGATTGTCGGGATGATTGACGGTCGAATCGGGCTGTAGACTGTAGAGAAGCCATATTCAAATGAGAATGACTCATCTCTATGACTGTGGCATTGTACACAGTGGTGGAGCCAGAAAATTGGGTCAGTGGGGGCACAATTCATGAACGTCAGTATTTTTGTTGTGAAAAAAAACTCTTCTTAAAAAATTTCTGAAATGTCTTAATTTTTATTTGAAATGAGTCTTGCTTGACTTAGATTTTATGGACAGATGTGCCCTCTTTGCCTATTTGGTTGTACTTGTTAGCTTCCAATGGGGAGGTCAGGGGTTCGAATCAGTGGAAACCGTATACATGTAGTTTTGAGTAAAAATTCAGTGAATTGAGATTTGTTTGTGAGTAATTAATTATTCAGTGGCTCTGGGGTATCGCCATGTGATGCCCTAGCTCTCTTCTCCATCACTTTTTTTTATGGGCTTTCATCACATATTTAGGTCAAACTCATATATTTAGTATTGAATCCGACATAAATATGCGTAGGAGAATTACATTATAACACCAAGTAATGACTTCTCAAGAACACTAATTAATTTTTTGTAAGCATAAAAAAAAGTGATATACCAATTTATATTTTTTTTACAAAATGCAAAAAAAAAAAAAAAATCCTTCTCCAAAATCCAGTGTGGGCCTGTGCCCACACTGGTCTCCATGTGGCTCCGCCACTGATTGTACACGTTGCCCCCTAAATGCATCCGGCGTATGTTGCGCCGGAGGTGTTTAAGGAAGAAAGGGTATGTTTGGAATTTTGAATAATAAAATCCCATGGTAATTGACTTTTTTGCTGGCATAATTCTATTTATTTTTCCCTTATACGGCCGCCTGCCTAAAATTGTTAATTAAATTGTGCAAATCTGATGGTGAATTCTTACTGGTGGATTTTTTTTTTTAAATCTTGACTTTTGATTGTCGGGATGCAAGGACGGTTGAATCAGAATGCACACTATAGGGCCCGTTCAGTTATCAAGAAAGTATGAGAAAGGAAGGGAAAGTTAGGTTTCCCATATAGTTTGGAGTGTTTAGTTACCAGGAAAGTAATAGGATCTTGGAAAATAATTTTCCCACCAGGACTCACTTTTCCCTTAAAACTGATCCTGCAAAATATATGGAATTTTGCGTCGCGGAAAAGTTCTAACCTCTCTCCATTCTCAAATTTTTTGTGTCAATGTTCTCCCTCACCCCCTTCATTTCTCCTATTTCGTATCATTCTCTATATTTTTTTATTTCCTACTATAAATATAGGCAACGTAGTCAATATATCGATTTTATGGATGTGTGTCTCTAATTTTTATCAGTCTTTTGTTTTGTTTGTACCCACCAATTAATCACTGCTGGTTAAAATTGGTTTTATTTTATCTTATCTACTCATCTTTAAAGCATCCACATAAGCCGGCCAGTTGGCTTATTTTTTAATTCAATTTTTATTGTATAAATTAGTTTGAGTCAATTTTTTATTTCCGTCTATACGAGAGAAATCGAAAAAGTAAAAAATAAAGAACGAAACTCAAAATTCTTTGAATAAAGAGAAAAATAAGCACAAAAATTTTTTTTTTTGACTTGTTTTTATCTTTATTCAAAAAAATTAGAATTTCAACCATTATTTTTATTTTTCTGATTCCTCTCATCGAAATAAACCAATAATCCATAAAAATTTAAAACGAAATAAATAGATATGAAAAAGTTGAATAGAAAAAAAAACGTCAACTGACTTATTAAGCCAAATCAGTCTAAATAATTTGTTATGGCTTATTTTAGAGTTGCCTAATGATTCAAAAGTAGCAATTCGTGTGTATTAATTTTTTGCCCAGTTGTATAACTCCCAAAATTACATTTATTCGAAATAGCTATTGAATCAAGACAAAAGAAGTTTCCCATTAGTTTCTTTTCTTGGCAATTGAACAACTAAGTTTTAGTTTTCCTATGTAATTCCTTTGTCAAATGAACACTCGAAGGAAAATAGATTTTCTTTTCCTTTACTTCATTTCAATTCGCTTTTCCCAGGACTAATTTTCCTGCATAACATTCCTGACAACTGAACGGATAGAGAAGTCAAGAATGACTCATCTCTATGACGGTGGCATTGAAGCGCCCATCTCGATGATTGAGACATTTTTTGCAAGCCTTTTCAATTACCATATTAAGAGCACCACTACATACACAGAAAGTGAATTTTATTATCATTCCCAGCTTACAAAATATATTCCATCTTCTATTTTGTATGTATTTAATGTTGAATTACTCTTATTTTTTGTTTTCGAATTTTTGCTTTAACATCACATTACATTCATATATCAAAAAATTCAAATTGATTCCCATAGCCAACTTCAGCAATTTTTGTGTTTCAGTTGATCACATTTATTCAATTGGTTAAAAATCACACATCAATAATAATTTTGTGTAACAGGTACGACGGAGCTAAAGCGGACATATGGTCATGTGGAGTGATTCTTTACGTTCTGCTTTCTGGATATTTACCCTTCCAAGACCAGAACCTCATGAACATGTACAAGAAAATTTTCAAGGCGGAGTTCGATTTTCCGCCGTGGATTTCCCCCGACGCACGACGGCTCATCTCCAAACTCCTCGTCGCCGACCCGAACCGTCGCATCGCCATTCCCGCCATCATGCGAGTGCCCTGGTTCCGGAAAAACTTCGTCCGATCAAACTCCTTCCAGATCATTCGCGAAAACCAAGAAGGTAACTGAGGCATACTAGTCCCGCACTTATGTCCCTTTTGGATAAATATTTACGGTCTTTTTGATTGTTTTCACTTAATTTTTATCAAATTCACGTCGCGTTTGGTGAATTAATCATCCTTTTGCCAAATAAGATCTATAAAGGAAAAATTATTATATGATTAAAAGCTCCAAAAAGTTCATTAAAGATGAAAACGATTGAAAAGACAAATTTTCATAGCGTAGTCTTATATGAATTTTATTTTACTTTTGATCTATACGGTATTATTTTACTTTTTCGAATTCTCTCATGGAGACGAATTATGCTAAACCCAAAATCACTAAGCATCAAAAATATCTTTTCGTACCCACTGTATTGATAAAAAAAAAAATTAGGCCAGATCCTTAATTTTTCTGTTCAGTAATTTTCAGCACTTAATTTTTCAGCTTCCATATGTCACGACACGAATTCGATAAATCAAGATGGTGATCAAGGAACAAACAGTTCGAAGCAATCTGGATCAGGAGTACTGAGGAAATCCATCTCCACCCCTGCTTTCTTCAACGCGTTCGCGTTCATTTCCTCGATGTCATCCGGGTTCGATCTCTCGAACTTATTCGAGACCAAGAAGAAAACGGGGTCCATGTTCACGTCTAGGTGTTCGGCAACAGCGATAGTGGACAAGATTGAGGTGGCAGCGGAGGGGTTGAGATTCGGGGTGGCCAAGGAGAAGGACTTTAAGTTGAGGCTCGAAGGGGCGGCGGAGGGACGGAAAGGGAAGTTGGCGGTGACGGCGGAGGTTTACGAGGTGGCGGCGGAGGTGGCCGTGGTGGAATTCTCGAAATCTGCTGGTGATACACTTGAGTATGTTAAGTTTTGTGAGGAGGATGTTAGGCCTGCATTGAAGGATATTGTTTGGACTTGGCAGGGTGATACTACTAGTTGTAACGGTGACGGTGTAGTTAACGGTGAAGAACCAACAAATACTAAATTTTAACCCTTACTGGGTTGACTTTTTTGTTTCTTGTTTTTCCAGTTTTTTTCTTCATGTAATTGGATTTCCAGCTTTTTCTATGGTTTTAGGAAATTACTAAAACCTATAAAATTACCTTTAATTATGTATACTACTGATTTTATTAGGTTTTAATTAAATCAGATCACATAACAAGGTACATTGTATTTCCAAATATCTAGCTGATGGAGTTGTGCTGACAAAAAAAAAAAAATACTGTATTGATAGAAACCAAACCAAATCAAACAAAACTTTAAATCTCAATCAATGAAGGTGGACTACATAAATATTTCATTATTGCATTGATTTATCGGAATCATCTTGTTTTGATGCAATCCCGAGACCAGTACAACGCATCAGAAGCAACTACAATATGATTTTTTACTTGTTGTTTATACTCTGTAAGATACGTAACGCACAACCTTTCTCTAGATTTACGACCGATTGTATTGTGTTAGAAATATTTAGTGGCCCCTTAGTCACATGGGTGATTAATGATATGTAGTTGCTCAATTTCATTATGGTTTTAGTGGTAGTTTCAAGAAACCACCTGCATGCCCGCTAGCCAAGCATCTTTATAAGCCTATGACAATTGACATCCATCATTCAACACGGTACTCAAGTCATGCAAATTTGGCCCCAACGTTTAAAATTTATATCATTTTGGTCCTTACTCGTCACACCGTTACTCATCTCCATCAAATACCAAAATGACGCTGTGCTCATACTTTGGGGACCAAAAATGTCAATAAGCTGACACGTAAATCTAGGGATTGCGAGTTTGGTGTTTAACTTAGAGCATCTCCAACCACTCTTCAAATCTTCAAAATGAAGAACGGAAGTGACATATTAAGGGGAGATTTTGTAATTTATACCCACTTTTCCTCAAAAGTTATACTGTTTGGAGGGGTCATCCTCCTTTTTGTCACATCCATTCTTTAAATTTATTTTGGTTCTTCAAATTTGAAGAACCAAAACAAATTTGAAGAACCAATTCTCCAAAAAGGAGGATGGGTCCCTCCAAAAAGTATAACCTTTTGAGCAAAAGAGGACATAAATTATAAAATCTCCCCTTGATATGTCACTTCCGTTCTTCATTTTAAAGGAAAACCCCATAATTGGAGATGATCTTAAACAACAATGGCTAGGAATAAGTATGATCTATTTCCGCAGCATATGATTAATTAATCCTACGGATGGAAGATAAGATTCAAGCATCATGAAACTGGTGGAGTTAAAAAAGTATTGATGTATGCAAACATAACTTGATAGCATGCTTGAATCTAATCTTCAAGGGCTATATATTTAGGGGTGGGTAATGTGTCGTGTCTTACTGTGTCCAGTCTTTTAGTTTAAATTCAGTGAATCTTATTCAACAATTATTGGTTCATTTTTATTATTTTAGCTAAAAACCGAACGAAAGTATTCAATTTTGAGATCTATGTCCAATTGTGGCTTACGACATTTTTAAATGATATGATTTGATTATTATTGACTAAGTTTTTTTTTTATTGATTTTACTACGGAGTATGTTTTATCCTGAAGAAATTAAAAAGAAAAGTGCTAAAATTAGCCCACTGGACTGTCGTTAACGTTTAAAAGTGCATTGAAATATGTAAAAAATATATTTGAAATCCAGTTTAAAACGTCATCATTTGTGTTATTGAATAAGTTGATCATCCGCAACATTATTAAGTGCATAATTTAACATAAATATTAAAGAAAAAATCAAGGGTCTAATTAAACAATGTCAGTCCGAACATGACATGGTTTAAAGCATATTAGATTAGAGTCAAGATATTTGACATGTATATATCAACAAATATTTTGACACAGATACAAAACGACGCAAAATCTAAAAAAACATAATACTCCAAAAGCAATTCCAATCGGCACTGAAAAAACCCTAGCTTGCCTAGGTATATTGATTTGCTATGTTTTAATCTTTTGTAAAAATCAGCGCACTAATAAAAATCAATTATCAAACAACGGAAAACAAACAATCGAAGAACACGAAGATATACGTGGAAAACCCTAAATGGGTAAAAAACCACGGGAAGGAATCAAAACACTATACTCAATGTGTAGTTACAAGCAATCTAACCTACGATTAGAATCCTCACAATCGAGCCTAAGATCTACTTGCCGAATCCACGTTCACCACACCCAGTGCTTTGACTGCCGCTGCCTTGAATCCACAAGCCTTCCGTTTGCCTCCCGGAATCCACCGAAGGACTTTTCTCAAACTTGTTATTGATGATGAATTAACTCTTGAAACCTCTTGGAGATGTTTTTACCGCTCAGTGATACATATAGTGTATCTATACTCCAAGATGCAAAACAAAGAAATCCTTTGAAGATGATCTTGATCTCACGGCATTCGATAGCCTTCACGAATCTTCAAAGTACATGAACCCTAGCATCCAAAAGTGTTTTTTCAGAGAGAGAAAGTATAGGGGTCGAAATATGGCTGCTGTGGTTAATGATAAAAACCCTAACGCTCAGATTTTATAGTTGCTGAATCGGGCCTTTTTGCCAGTCGTTTTGCTCGAGCCAAATATCCAGCAAAACTAAACAGTTTGTTTTGCTACCAGAACGCCTTGAAATGCTCGAGCCAAATTTGGAGCATTATACTTTTTCTTCAAAATGATCACTCCGACTTGACTAAACACTACCGCACTCAAAAATAAGAAATTACATATTTGGACGATTCCTTTCCACACCTAAACAGACACGCTAAAAAGAAATATCGAAAATTATAGTGCCATTAAAATAGGATACATGACAAAGTATATGTTTTGGGCATGGACTTGCCAAACCAAAGGAAGCTTGGCCTATTGGACTTACAAGCACGAAGAACGTCCAAAACCCTCTTAATTTCGTTCGGTCTTTGAGGAAATAGTATATGCTATTCGAGTCGAGTTATGCAAGTCTAATTCATATTTCGTCCTGTTTAATTTTTATGTTGACGGGTGGTGTCATATTTGTGTTCGTGTCAATATCAATCCAAACCCTCTAACTTCGTATCGTATTAACGGGTTGTGTCCGAAACTCCAATCCCTATAATTACTGCAAACATAACTTGTACTAGTTGTTTCTTGTAATTAGGAAGTTGGGAAAAAAAATAAAAATTCCTGACGTAGGTTTGCACAAGTAGCCAAAATACGATTTCGGCAATTATTAGTAATAGCAAATTTAAACTTATCGTCCTCATAGCATGGTGGCCACGTGCTAACCAAGATTCATTCCACTAGTAGTTGAAATATCAACTAGATGTGCCGTTATCTGGTTGGTGAGTTTGCTTCACGTACAATTGTTGAATTATATCGCAAAAAAGTGATTTATTATAAATTCTTTAATTTTAGTATGGATGACTTCTTTTTGACCGAACCGAATAAGAGATTAGTTAATGTGCATATAAACTGACCTGAACGCCCCCAACGATGGAACCAATAATACCGTTAGTTGGGGTCCATTTGTTGTTGAGAAGAAGTGAAAAGCAAACTATGAGAGCCCCACGTAATGAAATTGATGGGCAAAGATCCGTGACAATGTTGAAAACTACTACGAAATAAAAGCCACCTATGTTTGGATGTGGGGTTGTGGGTCAACTCTCTAGTCTCTACTCAATTATTCGATTGAGCTGGCTTTGGGTCACACCAATGGGACAATAACCACACCAAAACCAATTCAATACTGGAGTATTTCATTTTTCTCACAAAAATAAAAACAAGAATAAGAATAAAAATAATAAGATAAATACTACAATACACATTTTTATTTGGGTCTGCATAGTATGCGTTATTTGAATCGCCTTAAATTCATCATAATTCATAATGTCTCAAAACAAAATTATGACATTTGCATAGAGATTCGTAACTTTGGTTGACAAATTCATCATATTATCACGAAAATGCATAACATACACAAATCATATGAATTCAAGAATAATGTTACGAGGATAGAGTAGATTAGGATTAACGAATGACAAAAAAAAAATTATGACATTTGCATAAAGATTCGTAACTTTGGTTGACAAATTCATCATATTATCACAAAAATGCATGACATACACAAATCATATGAATTCAAGAATAATGTTATGAGTTCATGTGGAACTATAATGAATTTTTATGACAAGAGTTATGAATTCCAATTGAAGTTGTGATTTTGTTTTTTTTTGCAAAAACATATAAATTGAACAGAAAAGATATGCGTACGCACGTCCTTGTACGTATCGTGCAAAGACGGTGCATCTTGACCGTCCAAAAGTGTTTTCGACGGTCCGGATTTTAAAGACTCTATTACCGGTAATAGAGCTCTATTACCGGTAATAGAGTCTTTAAGATCAGGACCGTTGATTTATTGGAATGGACGGTTCAGATGTATGCGTACGTGTTGCGTCCGTACGCATCGCCGCGTTCTACATTGAAGGTGATTTGCATATTGTGTAACCTTTTTCCTAATCAACTACTTTTTCTTTATTTGGTGGATTTGTTGGTATGTTGTTCTTGCATGTTCTGCATATTTATATGTTTGTTTTCCCTGTTTTTCACTCTCTTCTTTTATTATGAATGCTCACCCTTTTCACTCTTCATTTTAATTTATACAATTACCCTTTCATTCGTAGCAAAAGAAAAGGAAAATAGCGGAGAAAAGAGCTTAGACATTTCCAAGGGGTAGCTGATTAATTGGTATAGGGATGAGCTGTAAATTAACATATTGAGGCCGAAACTTGGCAAGCTCCTAGACAAAGCTGCAATAGCTTCTCTTGTGAATTTCCTAGTTCCGGCATAGATAGCCTCTTTTGACAAGACCGGGAAGGGATCTAATCGAAATGCACGAAAACTAACCCCGACACCTGTGATCGCTAAAAAAAAAAAAAATGAAGGAAGAACTTAGATATTAAATAAATATGGAAACCACTACTCTCTATATTACTCAACTATAGACCAAAAAGAGGAAAACAATGACAAGTCATAAACTTTTGTCAAAAATTCATCCACCCTCATTCCTTGTTTTAGCAAATGAGGTGATCAATAGTTGGTTCTCCATTTTTCTAGGGCATGTCTCTTTCAAAACAAGCCATGTTTCAACAATTTGTCTTCATCTTATTGAAAGCTACATTTTTCCAAAGAAGATATGTAGGACATAAAAAGATAGAAGCCACTCCACGCTAAGGCATATTATAGGTGATGGAATAATAGAGTTACACCTCATATGTACTACAAAACAAAACCTAATCCCTAGACATTTTTTTTTATAAAGTATAGGAACGAATTAATCGAAAGAAAGTGAGAATGAGTGGTTCTAGAGATAACCAACAGAAGGGTTCTCATTAATTTTCAACTCCTCAGGTAAACAACGAATTCGAACATTTTATTGGTGAATATAGCCAGGGCTGGCCCTGAGATTTTAGAGGCCTAAAGCGAATTTTAATAAATGGGCCCTTCTATTTTTTTTCCTCTAAAACATTCAATATAGGTGACTAATATATTTAAAAAATAGTAAATATGATATTTTAACTTCGCAAGTTAACTAAAACGAACTTATTTTTTATACCATTCTAACAAAAGGAATCATACATAAAAAGTCCCGCTCTTTTTCAAACTAATCACATTGTTAACTTTAATTGTAAGATAGTAGGAGTAATATTTATAACAATAAGAGAATTCTTTAACATTTTTAATCTAATAGAAAAAGGAATATAAAAGACTAATAGATTTTCTGCCAAAAGAAGCTAATAGAAAAAAGAATATAAAAGACAAATAGAGAAACAAGAAAAAAGATCTTCTAAGAGGTGCCGTCAAGTATTGAAACTCTGACCTCTTGGTTCCAAAGGATACACGCTGACCACTGTGGCGGCAGCCAACTTATGCTTTGTTTTGGGAAAACAAACAAATATAACATAGCTTTCTTATATTGGAGTGGGCCCTTAATTTTTGCTTAATTTTCGCCCGCTTTACGCCAGGGCCGGTGCTGAATATAGCTTGATCAACTTTTTAATATTGGTAAATGGTTATGAAAATGAGAAGTAAATAACCACGTATTTGTTACCAAAATTATCTTCTGTTTGGCAAGCATAAAACAAATTATCTTCAGCTTTACAAGTGTTAGTGCCTATATCTTTTTCCTAATAAGAAATAGAGGATTTTTTTGAGTAATTTCATGTATCTTTTTTTTATTCGGCAAAAAGAATTTTCATTTAACTCGATAAGGGTACATTGAGCATCCAATAGAAAAATGGATGAAACAGCAAATGAGTCAAGCCCAAAACACCAAATGAGCTAAACGCGAAACACCAAATAACAACACCAATGTGCAAAGCCCAAACAGGCCAAGCCCACACCCAAAAATCCCTAAGCCCAGACCCTAGACAACCCATCCGCCGCTGCCCCAAAACCAGATCGCCGACCACCGATCGACACCTCCAGAAACTGGCAAAAGAGGAAACTCTCGGAAGCTCTGATCAAACACCCAAACCGAAATCTGAGCATCTAAACGCAAGTTGTTTTTTGGATCCAATTCCAAAGTAAGCTATTGGATAAAGAGGTTCCGAGCAGATTTGTATTATGTGGTCGCCCATTCCACAACATTTTATGTCTACCACGTGTAGCCCTTCTAGAGTACGTTATCACGAAGTGCTTGTTATTATCTAGTTTTTGTCTTTCTTTTTTTTTAAAAAAATATGTCAAGAATGTGAAATTTCATCCTATATAACAACATAGCTCTTGTTCGGGAGAGATTATTTGGTGCTCTAGGAACAATATTTCTCCCCTAACATAAGTGTAGGCTGCTCTAAGTACTTTTCGTGAGATCCATACAATTATGTGAGGGGAAGAGCATTACTTCTGGAGCACCCATTAATTTCTCTGGGGTCCTCGAGTGGGCATATGTTTGGCGTGCCCTTGGCTTCCTTTCTTTGTACTATGAACTATCCCTCAAAAGATGATATGTAGATCTCTTTTTTTGCCATAAAAAATAAATCATGGATCTACATGTTTCATGTTGAAAAATTACAAACGACGACGTACAAAAGCACAGGCTGCACAACACACTTGGCTATCCTCAAGAGGATTAAAGCTGAATCTTCATGCTCTAGATCTGTATTAATTTTTGGGTTGATTTCTTGTCGACTTTTGTTATCTCCCTTTTGGGTTCTTGCCGGCATATGATTGTCGTGGGAGGGGGTGCCAACCTTGTTGGAATGCCTTTCTGCATGTGCGGATACTTTTAATCTTTGTAATCCGTTTCCAAAGATTAATAAAATTTTTGCCGTTAAAAAAAAAAACACTTGGCTATCCTCAAGAGGCAGCAGGGCTCCTGAAATCCGAATCCTATAGGGTGAAATAAAAATCGGAATTCTAATTGCCCGAAAAAATAGTTTTTGAGTTTTTCTGGATATTGGAACAGTTCGCTGTTGAAATTTGAAAAAAATAAAATAAAAATTGAATCTTGATTTTATTTTTTCTCCAAGTGGAACTGTATGAAACTGAATTGCTAACTAAACCCAGTAAGAGCATCTCTAATAGGGCGGCTAAAATAGAATGATCAAATTGTACAAGAAGTTCTCCATTAGGCTATTTCTCTGTAATCAAACAACAAAACACACACACACACACAGAATATGAAATCACAAGGAATCTTTTTATTTCTTTAGATTTTTAAGTAATTCAAGGGTCGAAAATGCACTTGGACACTGGTAGTAGTAAATTTCGGAACGAAAGATTTGAGGGAAGTCAAAATATGTGCAGCCTCGGCCCCTCTATCCAGCCAAGTGTGTGAGATGCAGTATTAGATAACTAATTCACTGAGAATTTACCACAGAAAAAAAAAAAAAACTAAGAGATTTTGAAAGGAGATGATACTGTTTTTTAGGTCACAAACCAACCTGTCAATAATTGTGGGTGGAGTGCCAATCAACATGTACAAGAATTTGGAATGTCACGAGTTGAGATAAGTTCTTCTGAATTCCGATCGATCGGTGGAGAGAGATCCAGCAGGGGCGACCTGAGAACACATGATTGAGCAGACCTTACGATCTCACATAAGCCAATCAAGGGCTCAAGTTGGGTGCACCCTCATGTGATCTCAGGTCACTCCTGTTGGACCCATCCACCCTCTTGTAATGGTTCTCTCTCTCTTTCCCCTTCTTTAGGTAACCATGCGATAGAATCCATCTTACATATATACAGCAGAATTGCATAACAGAAACCTATGGTTGTGTACTACATTATAGTACTACTTGCTAAGAGAGAGATACAATTTCATTATAGTACTACTTGTTATTTGAATTTCAAAAGTTTTGGTTGGTGTTCACCGATGAACTGTAAATCCATTCCGAGTTTGAAATTTAACAATTTCACAAGGTCAGGTTGCAAGAGAGACTTTCTTATTAATTCCGGCATGGATGAAGTCAAGGAGTATATAAGTAGGCCCGGACACTATGACCGTCGAACCCCCAAAAAAAAATACTCCTATTTGATTGGTGTTGTACTGCATCACAGTACTAAAAATTGGTAGTATACGAGATATACAATTCCCTGTTCTATATTGGCAAAGTACAACTTTCTTTGTACTCCGTGGTACACATGCTCCGTTGTACTGTAGTACTTCCAACGAGTAAGAAAAATATGCTGGTACTATAGGATTGGGTGGTATGAACGCCATACACGTGTGAGATCCAATCTCAAGGCTTCTCGAAGGAGGAGTTTTTCACTACTCCTCCGTAATGTTGAGCACGAACCTAGACCACACATAACATTTCTACGGGGTCTACTCTTTGGGGCCATGTTCTTGGGGGCAATGTCGAGCAGGAGCCTGAACCACACATTTTTATGGGGTCCACTCTTTGGGGCAATGGTGAGTACGAATCTGAACCACATATTTGTATGAGTCAACTCCTTGCAATTGTGTGCCTTAGGTTCGCACTCAACGTTGCCGTAGGAGCATTGAAATATTTATCTTTTCCAATAGAAATGAAAGTATTACCATTACTATAAAAATAGATAAAGATCTCGATTATTTGGTGTGGTATTTTACTTTTGATCTCGCATTCAAAACCGTGGTCTGTTAAGATGTAACTAAAAGTCCCTATCTTTTAACCACATGATAGAACAGTGATTAAAACACATTATTAAAACCGTAACTAAAAAGGTAAAAACCGTGATCTTCAACTTCTTACCATCTCAAATTTTTCCTAAGGCTGTGACTATTTAGCAAGAAACAATCTCGATTTTTAGTAAAACTGTGATATTTTAATATTATAACATCATGGTTTAAAATCGAGATTGAATATTATATTATTATTATTTTATCTCGGTTCATACAAAAAGACTGTGTGATCTTTATTAGATCATTTGTCTTGCTATTCCTCCTCATGTGCGCACGCGCTGGGAATCTAACATGAGCAACCTCTCTGATTGCCATGACACCTAACCACCTAACCACTGCACTTTTACTTCACAACTCGGAACATTATATTTATATATAGTTGTTTTTCTCCTTATTTCATCTATATCAATTACGGTTTCCACTTTACACTAATAATACCTTTGTAGTATTTAAAACTTGTTTGAGCAAAGTTTAAATTTTTGCAAATTAGACATGTTTATCTTTTGAATTCGTTCCATCGGGTATGTATTTGACAATATCTTTTGTTAATCTAATTTTTCAGACGAGGATATTCTAGTTGTTACAGAAACAAATTTTTGGCAAAACCAACAGTGTACAAGCAACAAATATGAGAAACGGATCATTACTGCAAGGTTCTGAGTTTGAGTTGATGGAACAACATTGATATTCATTACGGTACGTAATTTTTTTTTTTTTTGATTAATTAACATACTAAAATCTTATTAGCTGGGGAAAGAAAAAAAGAAGGGAAATGGAATCGACAGATACGCTATGTTGGCATGCGACATAGTGTGCTCATTTGTGGGCTTTTTCAGAAGTAATTAATTTTATGACCTGAGTCTTTCATTTTCGTTAGATTTTTGTAAGTAATTTTATGACCTGAGCCATGTTGGCATTCGACATACGCCATGTTGGCTTTTTCAGAATTTTGGACCATAACTTGGTGGCAATGTGCTAAGCACGAGTCATTCCACTAGTCATTGAAATAGCAACTAGAAATGCCGGTATCTGGCTGATGAGTTTGCTCTCCACATAATTGATCAAATTTTGATTCTTGGAATTAAGTTGCAAGTAAATAATTTCTTGTAAATTCCCTAATCTTATCGTGAATAATTTACTTTTGACCGAACCGAGGATTAATTGATGTGCGCAACTAGCCTGGACACCCCTAACATCCAACCAATGCGTTAGTTGGGTCCATTTGTTGTTGAGGAAAATTGAAAACCAAACTATGAGGCTATGAGCCCCACGTAATGAAATTGATGGGCAAAGATCCGTGACAATATTGAGAACGACGAAATGATGCCACCTATGTTTGGATGTGGGATTGTGGGTCAACTTTCTACCCAATTATTCAATTGAGCTAGCTTTAGGTCACACCAATGGGACAATAACCACACCAAAATCAATTCAAAACTGAAGTATTTCATTTTTCTCACAAAAACAAAAACAAAAAATTAGTAAACTTCTACTGTACATTCCGGGTACCAAATTATGGGTATGTAGCGCTCCTGTTATAATCGGAACAATACAGCTGCTCAACAAGAGCCAATATAAATGTTGAAGTAGTACTACTATTTACCAATTGACGTCTAGTAGTGAACAAAATGATCAGAAGCCGAGAGGGAATGAGATAAAAGATACTCCCTCCATCCCTTTTTGTGTCGACATTTCCACTTTAAAGTATCCCGTAATAAGTGTGTTGTGAAAATTTGTACAATTATCATTATACCCTTTTAAAAAGTTAAGTGGATTAATAGTTAATGGTTAAAGTGGAGGATTAATTTTGGAAAATGAAGATAAAAATTGATATGAAAAGTGTAAATTAGAAGTAAAAGTTGATGTGAAAGGTATAATGATGATATTTCTTTAATAAATTAAATTTACGAAACAACCCACCTAAAGAAGGGACGGAGGGAGTAACCACAAACAAAACGGTGTTGGGAAGAGCCATCCAACTGAATAGGCCCCATATATTAGCAACAGTTAACCCAACTAAAGTATCTGTACGCACATACTTAATGTTAGTATCTCGTTAACGTCCACACAATCTTTACAGTAAAGTAACGATACCCATGCTACAAACTAATACCGCATAATAAGCATAGAACAAGTACGTTTGGAAACACCATCAACATTGACTTCAAAAGTTTATAACTGTATCACCCTTACAATGCTCTTGGGATGCCTCCCCATGACCTGCAAATACCACAAAAGAATGCTAAGTTTAACAAAATCACAGGTCGCTCTGATGGCTGCTTGCAGCAGAATACATTTACGAATTCATGTGCAATGTTGTTGTCTTCAAATACAAACTTCCCATTCCTTTGAAGGGCTCGTGGCCTGGATTTACTTTTAAAGCATGGAAGTAGTCATTGTAAATTAAGCAGACTCTAAATGAAGGAGCTTGGCTTAGCATGTTCTATCCCCAAGCGTCTTCTAATTGAGCAATAAAAGCATAG
Source organism: Gaultheria prostrata (assembly GCA_036023075.1). Taxonomy (NCBI): domain Eukaryota; kingdom Viridiplantae; phylum Streptophyta; class Magnoliopsida; order Ericales; family Ericaceae; genus Gaultheria; species Gaultheria prostrata. Next base: position 22,033 of record JAXBDA010004919.1, read on the forward strand.
CAAATGAATCAAGATGATACGAAAACCAACGCTAACTCTCAACATATTGTGCAGGAAACTAAATAAAACAGAAGATACATAAACCAAATAAGTCTGCCAGTAGGAGGTTCCAATTCCAAGGCATGCATTTTGCATCAAACTTCCCTATAAAAGAGGTTGATATGCATAAGAGAAGCAATATTACCTCGCACTATCGTCAAACATGTTGAAAGTCTTGTTACGGACACGGACGCATACTGTTAAGCAAAATAGCCCGCGCACCTGATTGTAGCAGCAATCACAAGAAACAAACAAACAGAGTACAATTTAAATACACATTCTAGTTAAATAGAAACTATACCCCCCCCCAAAAAAAGTTAACCAGAAATTAAATGAATCGCAGACAAACCTTAGTTTTTTTTTTTTTTTTTTTTTAAATAGACCAACCTTTGTTGTTATTAAGTAATTAAATCAAAGGCCTAAAAAAAAAAGAACTACAAATAAGCAAGAATAGCAAAGGGCTTCAGTTATGTAACTTTGTCTCAGTAGTGAGTACAATGTGAGCTCTACATAAGTAATTATGCGTACATCACTTTCTGATTTATCTAAAAAGTGGATATAATAACATAATAGTCCGATTTTGGTTATCTAATGCTGTGTTGCCAAGGACCGCTAATACCCAAGCAAGTTAAATAATGTATTGTGCCAAAGACCACAATATGGGGATGAGAAAATGTTGTGCCAAAGTTTGGATGACCGTTCCAAATCAATCATTTCGCCACATTCATTGTGGGATGTGTTCAACGTCACTATCAAAGTATACTTCCGTTAGAGCACGGTCTAAAAGGGCTTGCTTAAAAGGTTTTCTTGTCGGTAATTTTATTTGGAATTTCAGGTTTTTTGGGAGTCATTGTCCAGTTGACATGAGCGTTTGATTGATCTTGAGAATTTGTCGTGTGTCTGTTGTTTTTTTGTGTTTAACTCTGTGTGTGCCTCCTATGAGTTGGTCTTCGTCCTCGGTTCAAATTTTTGTTTTGTCTCTGTTTATGACAATCAGAACTACTTACAGTAACAGAGATTGAAAGAGAACCCAAGGGGTTGGCAAAAGGGGCATGAGAAAAAGCAATAAGTGCTCGACCATAAGGCGCATTTACGAAACCCACGGAGGCCAACCATCCCAAACTTTGGGGCCATTGGCGCTTATGCCTGGTCGTTACCTCCGGGGCCCTGGAATTAGTCGAGGTGCGCACAAGCTGGACTAGACATCGGGTTGTAAGAAAAAAATAGAGATTTAAAGGGAGCTCATGCCAGAGAAAGGTACAAGTGTTCCTACAAACATCGATCTATGACTCTGGATACTTCAGCATAACTGTTAAGGTTTCTCATAAATTTCACTGCCACAGTAGAATATTGTGCAGATAAACCTGGGGTTAGAGAGAAGCTTTGGAGTGAATTGGATTCCTTAGGCATAACAGACATAGCTACTTTTTTGTGATGTACACTGTCAGACATGAAGATGAAATTGGAATGGTTGCTGGGGGTTCTACCCCAGACTTCAACAAATGTACAGATAGGCTGAATATCTTTGATCTCCCCTAGACAGGCTATCATAGTTGGAGCCTGAGAATGCACTCATTCTTTTTCAAGTTAGATAGGCTGATGGTTAACAGATCTGGGCAGCACTATTCCGTTTCGTGCGGAAAACATTTCTAGTGTTTGGGACAACAGAAATCATTTTCCAAAGTTGATAAAAATGCCCTAGTTGAGCTGGAATGATTTCCAAATTTCAAAAGAGGAAAACGTTTTCCGAGAGCATAGGACCTCTCATAATCGGCCCTAACTCACAACTTGAGAAGCAGTTACATAATTTGGCAAAAAAAAAAAAAAAAACGAAACTTTTTGGTGCCACAATATGGAAATGAGAGTACTCATTTTCCATCTTGCATTGGACTAGCTCTTACACATCAAATGGACTCACTACAGTTGCTCAACCACTCACCCATGTTTCAATGAACTACAGCTTTCTAATCTTGACATATCAAGCGCTGAAACAAAGCTTACTCTCATATCTATTGGTGATTACATGACCCTTGGACTATATTCTTGTTTCTTCAAAAAAGCCTGGCACATTAGTGTTCCTGTGTCCTGACTTCCTACCAGCAGCAAAATCTTTACCTTACCTTAGTAAGCTTCTAGGTGTAGTTAAGGCTACTTCTATTACTTTGGTTCCAGAAGTTCCAAGCCTAGCTGCATGACAGAATACATACCACTCTCTCACTGCAACTTCATTTATTATAAAACCATCTCAAAGTCCTCACCACGAAACCCAACATTTTATTCATCTCATGGTAGACCAATCTCACACCAAATTCTCTGCATGCAAGAAATTGTCAGAAATTAGTAAAGGATCCTATGACTCTGCCAATTGGCAACTTGTGCTTGATATTTTCTAGGCATTTCAACTCTCTCTCATATACAGACACTGGATATCTGCCAGCATTACTTCTCCTAGTTACTTCTAGAGGACTCAAAGGAAGGGTTCCCTTACCTTTCCCCCCCTTTTCATGGATACTCCTCCGGAAGTTCCGAGTCTCCAAGTATTCTCCCACCATGCTAAATGTAAAGACGTAGGGAAAAAGTCATATCTATTTTTCTGATACCTTGTTCTTTGCTAACCAAATAATCTGTCTTTTCCAAATTGTCTCTACTTATCTACTTGAAATCTCACAAGTTTAATCTCACAAATTTTAGGCCTAGAGCAAAAGTCGAATTGATAACCAATTAAAGAACTTTGCTCTGTACTGAAATTTCAGCTAGTAACCAAGCCAGCCCTGAGATTTTCGTGGCCCCAGATGAGAACATAAAACAGGGCCCTACGTTTTTTCTAAAAGAAAAAAATTAACTTCAAATGACAGATATATTGTTCTATACTACTCAAAAGAAGTACAAATCTTTTTTAGCAAAAGAGTCCACCAACGTTAAAATAAGTGGGTATTTCCCAATTATGATATATTATTATATTTTAGTATCTATTTTGAGTATTTTAGTCAAGAGATATATAAAATAAAATAATTTAACCAAATCATAAAAAAATAACTATAAATACTTTTAATAAAAGAAACCCTGAACCTTTTTATACTAGAAATCTCATGAAGAGAGAACAAAAAATTAAAGGATAAATTGCACCATGACTTTTTCAAGCAAACTAACATACAAAAGGAAAAAAAAGGCCGCCCACCTACAAGAATCGAACACAGGCGAGCCCGCTGAAAAGAGGAAGGTCTTCCGCTGCGCCAACAGCTTCTATAGTTGTATTTGCGCTACATGAATAATTTATTACTTAAATTGGGCCCAAAACTGGGGGCCCCAGACCCAAGCCTACCCCCAGGATCGGCCCTGCTAGTACCCTGTTTCATCTTACTTACATGCAGTACACTATAAAGTTCCACTTTTAGCTCCGTAACCACAAAACAGTCATGGCTCTCCTCATTACTGCTTAATTTCCAGCCAACTAAGACAACTCTAACCTTGCAATAAGATTGGTAATGGCAGGATTCTTCCTCATTAAGCAATCATACTATTGAGAGACAAAGCTAAGAAGCACATTTCAATGAGATACTAGTTGGGCCTGTGTGGGGACTTCTTGAAGTCGTAATGAGAGGATTCGTGTTATGGTATTACAGAGCTGTAAAAACATCAATTTAGAATTGATATAGAGCACAAGAACAAACTACTGAGAGTGCACCAACATAGAAAGATGAACAAAATTAGAGGTCACTCTTATGGCTGCTTGCAACGGACAATAGTTACGACTTCTTGTGCAGTTTGATTGTCTTCAAAATTCAAATACAAAGTTCCTATTCCTTCTAAGGGTACATTTGTGGCTTGAACTTATTTGTGAATGGAAGTCATTGTAAATTAAGCAGACTCTAAATGAAGAAGCTTGGCTTAGCATGTACCTTCAAGCGGTTTGGGTTTTTGCTCAAACCTGCAAAGCTCAACTGTGTCCTCACCATCAATAGAAGTTACTACGGTAGTTTGGAAATTCTGGGGAATAGAACCAGCCACATCATCCTTGGCCTGAAAGGTAATATGATACAGCTCATGGCCAGTAAACATGGTGGTGGCTTTGAGGACCTTGACACATTGGAATGATGTGCCCTACAATTCAAGTAAGATTTACAGCCAAAACCAAGAAACAGAAGGGAAGGTAGTATGTAACAAACCAAAAAGAGTGTACACATACATATAGCTTCACTTTATGTAACAAACCAAAAAGAGTGTACACATACATGTATCTTGTTGAAGCTGGCAAGAGCTAACTTTGCCATATCCTTGTACATATCCACTGCGTCATCACAAAGCTGGTCAATGTGGACTGGGAGGAGTAAACCTGGGCAACAGACCTCAGCGGGAACGTCCACACAATCAAAATACTACACGTACAAAAAAGTACACTATTAGACCAATATTGAGACTGCTCTCTCTCTCTCTCTCCCAACTCTTCACAGCCCCACCCTTGCCGCCCCTCCTTCCCCTCCCCCTCCATGGGTTGCACACCCCTTGGGTGGCGGGAGGGGAGGGACCAATCCCCTTTCTAGATCTGGTTTCCCCTTCCCCTTCTGCACCATATCCACCTTCCGTTCGCCGA